>VDFB02376137.1:0-13466 GCA_007258455.2 Sequoia sempervirens | reverse complement strand
GACAAGTATAATCCTCTTAATTGAATATGTATATTTTCTTTGATTACTAATATAAATGAGCTTAGGATTATAAAGGAGGATATGGGTATGGATGATGTAGAGTCCTTAAAAATGGTCATGAATGAGTAGACTTTTGTGTTATATAAAAGTGACATGTGGGACCTAGTACCTTTACCTAAATGATGTAAACCTATTGGATGCAAATGGGTGTTAAAAAAAAGAAAATTGATTCATATGGCAATATTAAGAAGTACTAGGTAAGACTGGTTGTGAAGGGATATTCTGAAGTTGAGGGAATTGATTAAGGTGAGATTTTATCTAGATATGATAATATGAAATTCACTTGGTTTATATTATCTATTGTAGTAAAATTTGATTTTAAGGTTGAGAAGATGGATCTGAAGACAATTTTCCGTCATGGCTATTTGGAGGAAGAGATAATTTATATGTCGCAATCATGACACTACATTGAAAAAGGTAAATAAATTTTGTTTTGTTAGTTGAAGAAATATGTGTATGGTCTCAAGCAATCTCCTAGGACATGGTACCAATAGTTTGATACATTTGTGTTGGGAATGATATTTGTGAGGTCCAAATTAGACCAAAATTAGACCATTGCATCTATTATAAAATGGATGGTAATCACTTCCTTATTATTATATTATATATTGATGATATGTTATTTTTTGAAATTAGAAGGAATATGATTTGTGAGTTGAAGTATCGACTTTTAGTATAGTTTGAGATAGAATTAGTATTGTACATAGTCAACATGTTAGCTTTTAGACCTTTGTGTGTTCCTAATTCAATGGGGATTAAGTTATTAGTTGAGCAAAGTGTTGTGGTGCACTAAGTGTCAAATATTTCTCTATAACCCCAATCAAAGAAGTAATAAATTAGGGTTAATAAATAAATTCCTAATGTGCCACCAATTGGTAGTGTTTGTGAAAACGTACAAAGGATTGTCAAGAATAAGCACATGTATTAGCAAAGGTAAGCAATGAGAACAAAATGTAAGAATCAATGAAGAAAAGTATGATGTCATATGTTGGGGCAATCATGATCTTTTGGAAGATGATGATGATCCTCCTATATTTTTTGATGATTCATGGGCATCTCTATAGACTATATGTGTAAATGACTATATTTCTAGTTTTTCACTTTGTCTTTTGCTTATTACCTTGTAATTTTGCCTTTTAATTATACCTTGTTTGTTATGATTTTTTACACATCTTATTTGATGTTTATCATCCCCCACTTAGGGGGCATTTTCTTTTGTTCTTACTTGACATATTTTACCATATGTATGTTCACAACTTCCTTGCCAATTGATATGTCCTTACACGCTTTACTCTTTCTTTATTCATGTTTGTCACTTTGGTTGATCATTTCCTACTTTTATGCCTACTCTTACCATGATATTTTTCTCCTTATAATTTCCTATTTGTATGCATCCTTATACTTGTTTGTGTTTATCATGAACTTTGTTCTCTTATACTTCTCATGCTTATCTACTTGCAACCCTATACTTGTTGCAACCCTATACTTGTCACATGTTCATGAATTTTACCATGAATTTTGTTTTTTTATACTTCTCATGGTTATCTACTTGCAACTCTGCTTGTCACATGTTCATGACTTTTATCATGCTTTGAGCACTTGTCTACGATATCTTGATACCTATTATCCTTATTGTGCCATTGTATCGTGTTTAATTTGATACTATAATCATTAGTGACATAGTGACACCATAATGTCGTATTCTCTTATTTTTATTTGCCACATCACACTTTTAGAGCTAGATATCTCACTGAATTTTGGGGCATCATTCTTTCCCCCTTATATCATGCTTCTAGAACTATCTTGATAGACTAAGGGGCATCATAGCTTCACCATTCTATATTGTTCTTTCATTTCCTTATCACACTTCTAGAACCATCCATTTACATGGGATATCATACCTTCCATACCCCTTATGCTCACATGCTCGATCATCACACCTACCTTATCCTATCGATTTTGGCATGTTTTAATCATTAGGGACATCATTCTTTATCTATACATTGTGCGCTTTTATTATTTACCATGTGCCTACATGCGCTTACACTCGTTGTTGGAACCCTACCTATCCCTTCATCGCCCAACTTATTATTTTATATTTTTTGAAAAAATTGGCGTAAGCTCTTAAATAACGGCAAATCCAGTTGTTATCTTTTCATTTAAAACGACAGTGAGGAGGATTAGATAAGGGACTTGAAAACTCGTACAAGTGGCTAAGAATCTTCGCGAAAAGAACAAAAAGCTGAGGAATTCAAACTTAATTTGTTCCGCCACAAACACAACGGAACGTGTTTTTAATTTGTTTTTTTCCCGTTCCGTGAAGTCCACATCAAATCTTGGAGACGCAACCCTAACAATTTTTTATAATAAAATTTGCACTACCTAGGCAAGACAAAGGACATGTTGGCGGATAAGAGCGAGCCCACGTTCTGATTGTTTTAATATTTTATTGCTATATTTCATTCCTATTGAATAAACGTAGGTAGAACATTTCTATCATACAAGAGACAATGTTAGCACACTTATGGAACAAATTTCTGTTTTTAATTTTTTAGATTTTTTTTTCTTTTGGGTGATAGATTGTGAAATATGATATAAAATGTTGGTGTTAAAATTAAATATATTATAAGCCCGTGGGTAGCGGAGTTGGCTTGGGCCGTGGGTTTGCTTCTTATAGGTTTCGGGTTCGACTCTTGCTCCTAGACTTAACTGATGGACCAACTTGCACGCTGTTGTGCCCACTCGCAAGGATTAGTCTTGCCTTAGCTCGCCTCTTGATCGTTGGCTGGGTCGCAGGGATACCTATAGCAACAAAAAAAAAAAGAAAATTAAATATATTATAATTAGGGTTTATTTCATAGTGTGATTGTTAAGTGGTGGCATTGTTGTTGTGGTCATTAGAGTTCAAGTCTTCGTTGAACTATTGTGATCGCAGACACTATGCCTTCATTGTCCCAATGTGCTCGTAGACTTGACCCATAATCATCAATTTGTGACCTCTCCGATTCATAACTTCAATCTAAAAAAACACTTACAAATAAAAAAAAAATAAAAAATCATTTCTATAATATTAAATAATTATCTTGACATAATGTTTAATTTGCTTGAATGCCATAGGTAATTTGCTTCTAAAAATATGACTGATTGTCTATCTAAACTCAAATCACTTAACTTACCATATGATTAATATCTCTAAATATATAATTAATTATCTACTTAAATTCACCTATTCCTTAACATGTTGTGGAGGGCTTTTCTTGGCTGCTAGCAAAAATAAATAAATAAATAATATTGACAAACGACAAGCATCTCTTTTAATGCTTCAATATTTAAAACACCATTCTATTTATATGGTCTCAAATAAACCAACCTTAGACCTGCTCTTCAATTATTGGCTATGGCTACGTATGATACTTATCATATCTTACCAATATTTTGTTCTTTTTGCTTTTGCTATAATGTTTCACATTTAAAAAGAAAAGAAAAGATTTGTGACATGTCTAGTATTATTATTATTGGATTCTTTTATGTCAAACATTACTTTTAAACTATCTAAGGTTATATAATTCTAAAGAAAAAATAAATAAAGATGAAGTGTTACTTTCATATTTTTTCTTTTTCTTTTTTAATCTTAATTATTTTGGTTGTTTTAAGTATATGATTATGATATATAATTACATTTGATTTGGCAATATTCACAATTTAGTTTTGCACTAAAAATATTATTTAATTTTGATTTAAATCAATGTTAATTTTTAGACTAGAATTTCTATATTGAGTCAGGACCATCATGTTTGATTCATTTTTTAGCTATTAGGATAATCTTAACTCTCTTAGTCTAAATTCAAATTTTATTGTAACATTGTGAGTATCTATTTTTACATGTTATAATATGGGTTGACATTTCAAGTCCTATGATGATATATCACCACAAAATTGTTTTGTTATGCACAAGAAAATAATTAGATGTTTACTTCGTGTAGATGTTCTCATTCCTAGACTCTTTGTTGACCTCCCTTAGAGTGTCTTTATGCCTCTTGGGCCTTCAAGTTTTGTAACCCAAATTTTGTGCCTTCAAATTTTAATGGATGCACTTGATATGGAAAAATCATTAATACCACAAGTGGTAATTGTTTTTTCATCTCAATTGTTTAGCAACCATCCATTTGCTACAAATAAGAGTTTCATCTAGTGTGGGGTGAAACATGGAATTTTAAACACAACTCTCCTTTTTCAAAATTTACCAACTTGTAATGTCTTTCCAAGCCTTTCTAACCCTAGTAACACCTTCATCTTAACCTTCTAGCTTTCATCTACCCATTTTTTCATTTTTTTGGAGAGCCTCATTTGTTTTCATAATATCTCTTGCCATTTTTTATTTCTTATCCTCTACAACTTCATATAGGCCTTTGTTCAACCTCTCTTCATCTTAACACTAGCCCTACTCTAACTTAGGAGTGGTGTGGATGCCAACTTACACATAGAAGCTCAAAATCCAACCATTCTATTAAGGAAATCATTCTTTTTCTCTTCATCAACTTTCTCTAACATTGCAATCTTGTGTTATAGTTTTTTTTTTGTGTTTTCATTGTTTGCTCATTGTCTAATTTGTTTTTTAACATCCTACTTAATTTTCTACTTTATTAGTGTGTGTTTAGTTTAGTTTTCTTGTTTTTTTTTCTCTATATTAGTGCAAAATTTGCTTAACATTGTTTGTTTCTTTACTTCCATGATCTATTGGCCTCCTTTGCTTTGTATGTGTGATTCAACAAGTGTTTTGTGGAATTTTTCATTGTTTCTCCTATAGGTCTCATAGCTCTAGGTCTGCCTTGCGTAAGAGGACCATGCATATTCTCCTTTGGGATTCATTTTTATCATTTCTCATTATTTCCAAGCTATTTACATAATCTTCGAATAGCTACTTAGCTATAATATCCCTTTGTATCCTTGCAAACCTTAAATTGACCTTATTTCTTACAAGCAAGTCTCCTAGAATCATTGGTCTCATATTTCTAGGCCTATTTTCAATAAATTTTGACTTCCCATGGTTTTACAAATATCTCAATCAAGTATTATCTTATTTTGCAACAAGCTTGTTGGCCACTTTGTTTCATTGCTCAACTCGTTTCTCTCTTTATTTAACAACTCAATTTTAAAACACGCTCTTTTTTTATTGTCTATATATTACCTTGTGTGCTTTGCAGTGTCGTTCATGCTGGTAGATCATTGTAAACTCATGTTTTAATATTCCCATTAGGTGGTAATTTTTGTAAAGCTTGCTTTGGCTCAATCATAGCATATCATATCATATTTAGTACTTGATCTCATTGCTTGCATCAACTCATACCATAGTTTGTGCATCACATAGCTTGCATGCTAGACGTATTATAAATTTCATAGTTTTATATTATTGCCTTGCAATCTATCTTTTCACATTTGTATTTGTGAAGCTTATTTTCTTGTCTTATTGAAAGCATAAAAATTAGTGAGCTTGTATTAGTGAAAACCTTAAAAAGAAGGTAATTTAAGAAATGTTTGTATTCCTAGATGCATTCATCTTATCAAGAGAAAACAAAAAATATTACTTTCTTGTACATAATTTCTTTTCATAGTTGGTATCATAATTTCTGGCATCAAAATAACTACAAAATCCAAAAATAATAAAAGATCTCAAAACTATCAAAAAATATAATAACCTTATTATGCATCCCTTGCACTTTTATGTGCCTTGGGTATAGACCAAACATAATTCATGATTTGTAAGAAGAGGTTATTCTCATTCCTACCAATCTCATCCTATTTTTTGAGTAACTTGGTCTACTTAGAGTATTTGTTCCCTCGTCAACTCTAAGAGTTCGTTCCCAACCTAGGAAAAGGTATAGGCACCCCAACACATGCCACCTATTGACCTCTTTCTCCCTTGTATTTGAGTGCCACATGATTAACCTAACCATTTGGTTGCTCATCCTTGAGGACCCCTATTGCATCTTCTTTATCCTTGACCTCAACTAGGACCTCTCCAAGACATCAAGGCCCAATTTGAATGAGAATAATTGACCCCCCTTTTACCTTAGCTTCTATCAATGTATTTTGATCAAGATTTCATGACTTTCTTTGTCTAATTGTATATTATGGCATTGATGTATAAGCTTTCTTGGAGAATCCCTCTTGTAACTATATTGATTTATTTGTCACCAGGAAAACCACTTGGCCATGTAGTGTCTTATTTGAGATCCTTTTAGATATTCTCTCTTTTAAGACACTAGGGTCTTGGTATTTATTTCTCTTTTGAATCCCATATTGAGTGTTTAAATATTAATTTGGATTAACCCTAAGAATTCATATAACAAAAATTTTCTACATCAATTTTTCTAGTTTTTATTGTACCTTTCATTCCTCTTTGTTTCTCTTCACTTTCCTCTCTCTCAATATTTTTTATGATGCTTTGCACTTGTTTCAACCCGGTTGGAGTGGAGGGATCCAATTATTTCAAGGCAATTATTAAAAATGATTATGATGAATATAACACCTATGATTAGAACTATGACTCCCCTTTAGTGTAGATGTAGAGTATAATGACTAGTATAAAAAAATCATTCATTTTTACTTGTAAATGTAGATATATAGACATTCTAACAAGATAAACAACTTATTTTCTACCAAAGAAATACAAATAGAACATTGACTAATTGATTTGAGAAATAAAAGAGAAAGTCTTGACCATCTACAAAACCAAATCCAATCCATTAGGAAACATTCTTGAAATCTAATGCATAATTAAAATCCAATCAAGGTGC
This sequence comes from Sequoia sempervirens, assembly GCA_007258455.2. Lineage (NCBI taxonomy): Eukaryota > Viridiplantae > Streptophyta > Pinopsida > Cupressales > Cupressaceae > Sequoia > Sequoia sempervirens. The sequence continues at coordinate 6,609 of VDFB02376137.1, read as the reverse complement.
ACATCCCAACAAAGGGATCCCCTCCATGGAAATGAGCAAGACCAAAATTCTTAAATTGGGCCCTCTTGTATTGATGCTCAAAAAGGATATTTAACAATGAATAATAGATAAACCCTTGTATATTGAATAAGTAAAGAAATACAAAGCCACTTAGCCAAGATGAGAGAGATGGATTTATATGTAAAAAAATGGAAAGAAAACATGTAGTTTATAACTCTAAGAATACTACTAGACAACATTCATGGACCCATTATAGCAGCAAAATTACTAGAGAGGGGCATTATAATGCTATTCTAGAGGACCTTGTTTCCATTTTAATATATCAAATTGGGCATTTAGAAGATGGTCACTTATTTTCTTCTCCCTATTAGCATGTAAACTAGTTCAACTTAGAAATCATTATTCCTAACCACCATTCTAATAAAATTTAATTCTCCTTTGGGAACCAACACCCCATTTTCAATAACTAGGATTGATACCTATTACCTTAATACTTGTTGAAAGGATGAGGAAGGAACCCTTTTTATGTGTTGTCATTGATGCCAACATTGATTGTTGATAGTTTGTCTAATCTGATGAACAAAATGTATGCATCTTAATCTGGTAATCTGGTCTAGAATTACTCATGTAATAAGATCAATTTATGAATTGTTATAGTATGTTATTTTGAGCTATTATATGCATCTATGATCAAGATTTCAGCAATTTTGGTTGAAAAGGCTAAAATTTACAAGTAATAGAAGTTTGACATACAATTTTTGGCTTTATACGTGTAAATGGGTATGTGTAATCTGGTATGCATTCCTCTGGTAATTGGATTTAGTTGTTACAATTTTGAGAGATTTTCTATAGGTGTCAACACATTACATATTCTAGACGGTGAGTGATTATATGATTAGATGGATTGTTGGTATTGATTAGACTAGTTTATTTTGTGATTAGGCCTAATTCCTGGCTGGCCTAATACTTGATATGTATTGTAAAAACTTAATTAAGTATTGTGGATGTTAAGATGATCTGTGCCAACCTAAATTGAGTGTTGCATGTTTGATTTGAGAACGAAGAAGTTTTTGAATCAAGTATGGAGCTAGCAAGGTAATTTTAAATTAAAATAGGGCTACATCTAATTAGGACGACCTAATTGATGTATGCGGATGTAATTGCGTATATATGTAAGACATTTTTGAGTTGTAGAGAGAGATGATATGTAATGAGATGTGCAAAAAGATACGATATTGTGCGAACATACGAATTTGTATGTGTGAGATCAAAATAAGGGAAAAATTATTGTGAATGTTGAGCGACTACAAAGTAGAGAAGAGTTTTATATTCAGAGCTTCGAAGGAACTAAATCCAACACAAAAAAGGTGCACTTTGTATCAGTTCAACTTTTGGCTATGTAGCCATTTTTTTTTTTGTATCTATCTCTGGCTGTGAGCCTTATTGGACCTGGTGTGTCCTGGTAGTGAGCCTCTATAATATCTTATAACCAGTTATAATATATTGTGAACTAATCCTCATCTTTGCTTTTCCCTTTCTGGGTTTTCCACATAAAAGTATTAGTGTTCATGTGTTATGTGATCTTATGATTCCTTTCATGCTTTCATTCATAGTTGTAGTTAGATATGTTTTGATTATTGGATGGGTTATGATTAAATGGTTTAATAGAATAATGATTCACCCCCCTCCCCTCAGTATTTTGAGCGTTCAACAATTGGTATTAGAGCCTAGTTCCTTTTGATAAGCCTAATAGCTTGAGGAAGATATTGAAGATTGAACACATGGCTGATAAAACATATCCTATTCCTTTGAAAGAAATTTCTACAATTGAATATATAGAAGATGACTGCATGATTGACAAAGAAGAACTTAAAGTTGCTCTTGTAGATCTTGACAAAATTGAAGGTGAAAAAAAAGCATGAAGGAAAACCTAGAGGAAGCAAATGAATGTATCAAAAAGTTGAGAGGAAAAATCAAGAAATTTAGATAGAGACATAGAGAAGTCAATGAACAATTGAAGAAAGCAAATGAAGATATCACTGAACTAAAAGTACAAGTGGAAGAAAATAAAAGAATTGAGGATTGTCTTAATGTAGTGATACAAAGCAAGACTGATGAATGCACAAGACTTGAACAAGAAATAGTAACTTTGAGATTAGATCTAGAAAAGGAAAAAGCTCATGAGGACAAATTCAAAACAAGTATTGCAATGCTTGATGAACTAATTGTTGGAAATAAACCATCTAAAGATAAAGGTGGTTTGGGACTTGAAGAAGGAGAGAGCTCAAAGGAAAATCATACTCCTAACAAGGTTGATAATCAAAAGAAGACCAAAGGCAATGGGAAACAATTTAGAAATCAAAGAAGCAATGTTGGAAGACTGTAACATGCCAACCCTTCAATGCAGTAAAAATTTCTAAATTCACACCTTGCGAATAAGTAAATTAGGTAACATGTCATTACAATAAATTTTTTCTTTCTTTTATTGAGAATATACGAACAAGATGCCATATCTTATTACAATAAAGATTCCATTTCATTATAATAACTTCACAAGTTACAACAATACAAGAATACATACATTACATACATAGCTCCAATGAGCTTTAGAAAAAATAGTTGTAAGATGGTCCAGGATCCTTCCTTTCAAATCTTGGTTCTTCTCTCACCTACTATGGAGGAGAAGCATCACTCAAGCGATTTTCCGCCAACCACAGACTCATAATGCGGTCCCCCACACATCTATCATTCGATAGATGGCCCTTCCCTTCGACAAAGAGATTGGTAGAGTAACCAAAAACAACAACCAATTGAGCATAGTGTTGTGTCCTACATGTTGAAAATTGAGGTGTTTTCTTAGCTTAATACTTTGTAAAACTTTAAGATTGTTGATCTAAATATGATTTCCTTTGTTACAGATTCTTTGTGGGTGATTATTTGATTAATTCATTTTATCATTTGTAGAATGAAGACAAAAGTTGTAGAAGAATTAGACACAATATTAGAAAGATTACACAAGCATATCTTTGTGGAGAAAGCGGATTTAGGGGAAAAAACTCCACCAAGAATCAATGTATTATTTAATCTCTGAGAGTAAGATTACAATAACTCCAATTCTTGCTTGAGAATGCTTCTTTTGCCTTCACCAAATCTTCTTCACAACCCTACAATAAAATGATGATAATAACTCTCTCTTCAACTTGCTTGAGATAAATAGGCGTGTTAACTGTAAAGCTCCACTAGATTTGTAATTAAAATCAACAAGCCCTATCCTAAAGGTACGCCTATCTCTTCCAAGTAGAGTTTAACCGTGAAGAACAATGTCAAATCCTCATCTTCATGCATTTGGGCATCCCAAACATAAGTGCCAACTCAACCTTTATTCTGTAAATATCTTCAAGACTTCATCCTCAAAGTAGGCGCCCAAGAGTTGTCCCACTTAACTTAGCCTTTTGAAATATCTTACCATGCACAGGAGTTAATTCCAAGAAGCCAACTTGGGCGCCCAAGTTGGGTCCAAGTCATTTCTAGTTAACTAAAACATTTCTCAACACCATTCATGCAAGAATGGTCATCCCTTGATGGCTGAAGGTGAGTCCCTATTATCGTGTCATGCAACTCAAGTCATTAGCCAAAGCCATTTCAAGAGTTAGTTGAAGTCAACTAGCACTCAACTAAAACTAGCCCGAAGATAACTAAACCATAAAAGCTGAATTGAATTAAATTGAATTAGTGGCCCGATTTTATTTGAATTGAGCTAGGCCCGGAACTAAATTGAGTTTGATTTAGGCTAGATTAGGCCCGAACTTCAATTGCATGCAAACATCTAACCTTAGCTCCTAGGACCTTTACATGCATTCAAAAGTGTTATCTCTTACTCTTAATAGTTAACTAAACTCAAGGTGAGTGTCACCTACCATGTGGGTGCCCCATGTGCCTCTATTATTTAGGAACTCATAATGGATGCCCCACATTCTCCTAACATTTAGAATTAATTACAAATGTCCCGATTAACATGATTATTTCATCAAATATTAATCTCTTCCCTAATCCCAATGTTGATGAACACATTCCATGGACTTAGGGAGATACATGAAAAAGAAATAATTAGGATTCTTGATTAAATGGCATCCTATTTCCAACAGTACATAGCTAGAACTTGAAATCCAACAATCTCTATCTAGCATGTAATATTGGATCATGGTGAACTGACAATGTAGTCTCAGTAGTCACACAATCTAGAGTGGAGTCTCGGACATTCACACTACTTTGGCCAAAGAGTTCTCATTCAGTACTTCGAATGGAGTCATCTATCACATACACTACTCAGGGGCGATTTGACTTAAGGCTATGTTAAGCTACACATAGGTATTTCCTTCAATGGATAGTCCATCATCCCAGATAACCTATCACCATAATAATCTTCTTATAATTAACCCACTTAACAAGTAAGTACGCAGGCTAGGTATTTCCTCAATGGATAGTCCATCATTCCAAAGATAACCTATATACTTGGATTAACCCTACTTACATGTAAGTACTTAAACTCCCTCCCATACTGGAATATCTATCCTAGGAGTAAACAAAAGCTTTCCTAGTTAAATCAATAATCTAGCTAATGCACCATATGTGCTTTCCATGTTCAATCATACCTAGTATATAATACCTATGATAAACACCTATCTCCTACTATGGAGTACTTAAAAACACATTATGAAAATAGAATAATAGCTTCAACTTCTTTTTCAAAATAATCTAAATTCTCTAATGCATATACTAGGAAAGACATCTCAACCATGCATGCAAGACACATCATTCAAAATTAATATAACAAAGAAGGAGAGATCCCCATGCCTGTTATCGCTTACCCGAATCAAATGGCAACAATGCAACCTTTTCCACAACAACAAGCTTGGTAAACAACTCCTCAAGAATGTCACTATAAACTCCACCTCTCAAGTTAATAGCTTACTCCTCTCATAATATAATCTCTTCTCAAAATATAACCTCCTCACAAACTATATGAATTCACTTCCTTTCTCTCTCTTAATGCAAAGCAAAGTATGGCTGGAAAATAAAGAATTATGAATTACAAAAGATGTGTTATCTTATGGAAGAGTGTGTCCCTCTCAAATGAAATGGTTTAGCTATTTATAGAGCAATCAAGCAACCTCAAAGCCTATAGTTTATGCATGTTAATGGAAAACAAACTTCATGCAAAGAAACACATGAAACATATAAAAAATGAGGCAATTTCTTAAGCTAATACTCAGCCTAATCACCTACAGGTCGACTTGTTTAGTGACAAAAATTTGAAGACTTATTCAATCAACATATGCATAATTTGAATTGTCACAATGAAAAGACTTCTACAAAAACTTAGATTCAAAGGTGGCGCCATTTCCATTATCATTTCCTTCATATTTGGCACTGTTAAACTACCAAAAGAATCAGTCAACTTCCATTTTATGACAACAAGTTTCCATCAATCCATTTAGTGGATGAATCGACTTGAGAAATTAAATGCATTAGACAAAGTCAAGGTTGGTCTTACTATTAGCGTCAACCAAGTCAAGAATATTATTGACAACATACCATGTTATAAACCGTGTGTAAAATAGTATGATAATCAGTTAACACAAACAATCATTAACTATTTAGTTGGCTTCATTTGACATAGTCAATAATGACTATTATCGACCTCCATTCACATAGTCTTTATCAACTATAACAACCTTTAAAATCTTTGGAGATATCATTGATTTTACTAAGTATTTGTAGCCTTGCCACAATTCATTCCTATACGTGCTATATGTTAAATAGGAACAGGACAACTAAGAGGGGGGTGAACTAGTTGTCACCAAATTTCAACTTAAACCATCAATACTTATCAATTCCACAACCACACTATTTTGTTATTAAGTATGAGAATGAAACACAAATAATAGAAATTAAATCAACACAATGAACACAAGATTTTTTCATGGAAAACCCAATGAGGGTAAAACCGCAGTGATGGTTAACTCACAATATAAAGAGACAATAAAACTAAATACAGAGGCTCACTGCCTAGAAGAGGACTCACTGTCCGAATACAAAGGCTCAATGCCTACAGAAAGGACTCACTGTCTGAATACAAAGGATCACTGCCTATAGAAAGGACTCACTGTCCAACAAGGAGGCTTACTTCCTACATATACAAAAGAGAAAAAAAGATCCACCACAACAACCAACATGTGCATCCTTAACCTTGAATAAATGATTGCAAAAACCTTTAGCTCACTGCCTTCAAGAATTCAACACAATGAAGAACTGCTGCCTCAACTCACTCACACACACTTCTTCTCTTATGATTTGTGGCTTACTTCGTCACTTTGCATCACATTGTCATACAATTCTTCACAATTCGACTTACATTTATACCATCTTCAACCTTAGAACCTTCCTCCAAGGTCGGCCACAAAAACTTTATTTCATAAATTCAAATTAGTTCAGAAACTCAACATTCCCACAGTGGAAAGGAATGAGAGTGGACCAATCAAACATTTAATCAAGACCAAAAGATAATGTCTCGAATCATCCACATGCTTCCTTAATTAATTTTCATTC
>VDFB02376136.1:0-57426 GCA_007258455.2 Sequoia sempervirens | reverse complement strand
AAACTATTACTTATTATCTAATTATTAGATTAAATAAAATTTAAGTAAAATAAAACTAACTTAGTCATAAACTTATTTACTCTAAAATAATTATGTGAAATAAAAAATATACACCTAATTTATATATTTTAATTTTTTTTAAAAGGAAAAACTTTCATATATAATTTTTTTTTAATTCAAATTTACTATATATCAAATGGATCTATGAGGTTGACTAAAGTATCTTGTTTTACTAAGAGGTCACAAGGTCTAATCTCCCCACCATCCTACTGGAGGGCATGGCCGACGCCCCCAGTCACTAGATTCGTCTAAAAAAAAGGAAAAAAAAAAGGACCTATCTAAATAATATTGCAGAATACTTTAACCACAAGTGGCCATAATAAATATGTTTGTTTGATTTCCAAAATAAGAACTTTAAAATAAAATTCAATAAGTATTGAACTCAATGCATTGGACAAAAACAAAATCAACTTTATTTATTAAAATTACCCTTCTATAATGGCAAACTAATAGAAGTATGCTTCCATAGGCCTTATGTCTAATCTGCACTACTAGCAGGACTAACAAAATCCATGCACTTATTGTAAAGTTGTTCCAATACCACACTGAATACAATTTTGGAGTGTGCACCTGACCTCCACACCATAATCTATTCTATTTATACTCCTGCATACATATCAATAAATGCTCCAGGCTTTGTATAGTTACTAGAATGGAGATTCTTGAAATAATCCTTTTTGAACTGGGAGAAGGTATAAGGCCTATAACGCCGTGGGTACTCATTGTCCACCAGCTCAGCAGGAGCCCAATTCTGTTTATCCTCTGGAAACTGCACAAAGAAAGGCAGAGATAGCCGGTTTTTCCACCCTTTGTAAACAACTCGGTGCTCCCCACTGTGGTACCTCCCGTTGCTCCATACCTGCACTCAAACTCCATTATTCTCCGTCTCAACTCTTTTTTACTAATACAAAATATAGAAGTTAGCAATGAAAGCCATTCCCACCTTGAGAGTATCAGCAACATTAATAACAAATGAATTTGACAGTGGCTTGACATTAAGCCATGCCCCTTCTTTTGATCGGATTTGAAGACCCCCTTCGTTGTCTTGGTAAAGTATGGTAAAGAAACCGATGTCTGTATGAGCAAACAGCATCTCCTCCTCCATGGCTTTTCCTCCAGCCCCTTCAAAATAGTGGTTTATACGCATGTTACCTGTGAATCCTTCGAACTCAGATTGGTAGACAGACTCCACGTCCAACCCCAGGCTCGCAAGAATCATTTTAATGATTTTGCTTCCTAGATCTGCCAACACCAACGTATACGCTCTAACCGTCTCACTGCCATGCAAGATAACAAAACAATTACGTGAATCCTATTCTTTTGTGGCTACGTAAACTTGTTGTTGCATGAAAGAGATTATACATCAGTTATTATTAAAATTAAAAAACTCCACAACAGTGTTATAATAGAGTTATTAGAAAATAAGGTACCAGAACTTAGGGTTTCCTTGATTTGGCCATATACTTTCACTCAGTTCTTGCACAGAATTGGACTGGGGCACATTCAAGAAGGTGAAATTCTCGGCATGAGCATTACGAATATAGCTCTCGCTAAGCGCAGGATTGACAGCCTTTTCTTTAACCTCCTGAGGCAGCTCACATAGTTCGCGGATCACTGACTCCACGTTTTGCTGCAGAGATTCTGAAACTCCATGGTTTACTACAGAGAAGAATCCCCATTCTTTGCAGGCCTCTCTGAGCTTGGCTACCATGGGATGATTCTCGAATTGATGTTTTCCTTGTTGGCCATCAAAGTTGAGGGGAAACTCTGACATGTCAATGACAGGGAGATCAATTTCATTTTGCACAAGAGGGGCCATGGAGGGAATATAGCAGAAGAGGTGTGGTACTCAAATTCCATGGATGGCTTTCTTAAATAAGTGTAGACATCTCAAGTTAACAAATTTCTCGATGAAAAATTCTACGAAAGCCAATTCAAAGTCGTGGAATTTTTTTAAAGCAGAGAGTTTGGAATTGTTTTACCCGTTCAAATTTGATGATGTCGACGTATTTTTTAATAAAGCCAAAAAAAAAAAAATCTAACTGATAAGTCTCACGGACTTTGAGCTCTCCAATTCCTCTTTCTCGCATTATATTCAATGATAGCCGGCGGACTCACGAGTTCTTGCCTTCAATGCACACTTATTTATTTTGAAGATGTAAAATTGATATTATTTTATATTTTCAAATGTGTGAGATATTTTATGTGTATTTAGGCGTTCAGATTTGTTTCTAGTTTTTCTTGAAGTCAATAAGATTATATGTGGAATACGACAAACATATGGAATATCATTTCTCTCTAAGTGGATGGAATGCAATATACTATTCTCAAGATAGTCATTTCTTTGCCCATTATAATTAATGGGTAATAGTGGATTTCAAAAACTTGTAGATTTTGGGGGAGTAGTTCTATACACAAACCGTCTCAAACTTAACCATTTAAAAATGGGCAATTTGAAGTTTTAAAAGTATTTGAGTCAATTATTGACAAGATTTAATAAATACTAACCTCTTTTTAATTAGTTTTTCTAATTAATTATAAAATCTTTCATGTTATATTTTATTGCTTATTTAATTACTAAATTTTACTAATAAGAAGAAGCAATGGAGAAGATTAAGCTAAAAAATAATTGTAAACAGACAATTTTCTTGTAAAGAATGTTGGACATGTCTTAAATGTAAGAAAAAAAATTAAGTCAAAAGTAAGGTAGTTGTTGATAAAGCAACTACAAAAGAGGTGGCCCATCGATGAGCACTTGTGGTTGAGCTTGTAGAATTTTAACATATTTGTGAGACTATCATTTTTATACAACACATGGGATAAAAAAAGCATAAACTTCATCTCAAGATCATAATAAGACCCCAAATATTGTTAAATAATGAACATGTATAGAAATAATTTTTTGAATATTATTTATTGAAAATTACCATCTTTTCACTTTGAACACCATAATAGAGCTCTATAAAAAAATATCCATCATTCTTATTGTACACAAATTAATTCAATGATATACTTGCATGATTGATATAGTTATTTCCAGAAAGAACTAATACTATAATAGTCTTTAAAGTGCATTTGAATTATGTATTAATAGTTTATTTCCAAGAGACAAAGAGTAGTGTATGCATACAAAACAAACAAGTGAAATACCATCAAAATGAAACCAATTCAACACAAACTATCACATGCAAACCTCTAATTGAGTGTGTAAAGTTTTTCTCATTGTGATGTGGGTGCTCAATTCACTAGCATGACAATAGAATTCTCTAGATATGAAATTGATAGGACTTGGATATGAAATGAATGTTTTATGACTTGATTGATGATGTGAGATAATTTGATTTATATGTTTGCAAGAGGATTTGATAAATGACTAGGCTTGAATCTAGAAGTTGAAATCTAATCCTTGATTTGGGGGATTGAGGAGGAGATGTGGTATATATAGGTGGCTTGCACATTATTTTAATTTTTTATTAAAATTATTATAATTTCTCAATGTGACAGAGGAGTTAACACAACTAATTGATTACTTGACTACCTACATGAAGGAGTTAACTAACTATATGATAGAATCAAGGAGATTCAACTATTACATGTAATAGTTCACTAATTGCATGGATGAGTGAAATAGATTTGATTGATAAGTGAGACAGGGAGTAAGTAGAGTGGACTGATTAGTAATGAAGGGAGACTCTCCCTCAAACACACCTTACACAGACAATAACATTCAAGAAGAAAAAACATGAAACTTTATTATACTCTCAGAAATCATCTTAATGCATGCAATCAAATGCAATACAACTATCTAGTCACAAGACTGCTATTACATAAACCTAGGCTGCAAATACATGTAGAAAATCATACATGCAAGTCTACAAATGGGAATATTGGCCATTAAAACCCCAATCTCCATTCTATGCTGAAAAAAAAGGAATTTCGTCAATCTTATCATCCAGAATGAGTCCCTTTTCATTTGTAACCACTTTATATGATATTTCCACATTCTAATGAACTGTCACTTCTATTTTTGGCACCCAAAAAATTTAGTTACACTATTTTCCAGCCTTAGAAAATTCCTAAATTTTAGTCCAACTTCTAAGAGCCATAACTTTTGACTCAAGCATTGGATTGAAAAACCATTCATGTCATTGAAAAGATTTTGATGAGCAATAGGGCTGCGAAAGCCCCATAAATGGGCCTTTTTTATTTTTTACCACTTTTTCAGGCTGATACAAAACCTTTAGGTGCCTCAAAATTGAATTTGAATATTTGTAAAGGGAATTTGAAGGAAAAACACAATTAATATCTCACAAGTGACAAATGGTATTGAAGTGATTTATTCATCGTTAATTTCATTTCACCATTATGGAGCTCTTTGTAAGATTCCATTGTCCATACATGCACAAATGCTAACTTCCTAAAAATAGAAACCTATTGTTTTTAGCCCTTCCAACTAACTAAAATAGTATTCTTGTCATTTTTAGCCCTATTTTTTCACTAAACCTAACAAGAATCAAGATAAACAATTTTTTTGGGATACAAGATTTCTCTTACACCTTGGATGTTCTTGCATCAATTAGACTAGGTAGTCAACTAGATGAGGTGGAATTAATCAATTTAATAATTAATTAATTTAATTATTGATGCACATGAAGTGGAAACACAATGGAATTAGGTGATGGTTGGATGAAATTTATGATTAGGTGAAGATAATTTTTTTTAGAATTCATGTCAAGGGATTTCTAATATGCATTTAAAACAAACAAAAAATTGTTGTGGGTAAGGAAAGAATATTAAACATTAATTATGAGAGAGAGACAAAGGATAGTAGTGAGGCCAAGAGAGATTTTTTTGGTTGAATGTATACTTTCCTTGCTACATATTATTTAATCATGTTGCATTCCCTATGTACAATGATATATGTGTAATATTTTTATATCTATTATTGAATCACTTAGGGTTTCTTAATCTTTAGGTATTTATATTACTTTATAATCATTTAATACCTTGTACTTTGGTTGTTGATATTAATTTGGTTGGACATGGAGCAAGTAATGACACTACTTATGAATAATCCTTGCATGTGTGTTTCAAAAGTGTTTTAAGAGGTATGGGCTTTGAAAACAATCTACTTTTTATTTTTTTACTTCTATATTTTGATAATGCATAAAAATGGTTAGAGAAATTTAATCTTGTATGTTTTTTATTAGTGTTAAATAGGTTTTGATGGGACCAGAAACCCATTATAAGAAGGTTTTGCAGGGACCTAAAACCCTTTTCAAGGTAGATAAACTACAAGGAAAATAATCATCAAACTAACCACAACCCATTTGCAAGGAAATTTAATCTTGTATGTTATTTTGTAGATATATTTTATTTTAAATCATGTTATATAGCTATGTAAATAGTTATTGGATCCCCTCATAGGGTTAATCTAGTTGTTATCAAGAAATTAACTAGTATTTTTCCTCTTCCATATTACTTTTCCTCTTCCACACTATCAAAACCAACAATGTAGATTTAATCCTTCATCCTATCTCCATAAATCACTTTGAGTTTTTATTTGTAGATGATGCATTTTTTTATCTAACCAATAGACTCTTAAGGTATGTCTATGCGCTTAATTTCCTAGTCTACCTTTACCTTGTTGGTTCTCTTATAAGGGTGGTTTGTGTGGAAATGATCATTTTTATTAGTCTTTGTCGATATATATTTGCATATCTTTCACCAACTCAAACATATGTTCTATTCTCCCAACAACGTAATTAATAATATATCCTCTCAATGAAATAATTCTAGATCTAGTGTAAACTACCTTATATTAGTGGTTTATCCGTAATCACTGCTTTAAACTACATTGCAATTGATGCTATGTTTATAGTTATTTTGTTGATTATCTCAATTAATTAATATTTTTTATAATTAGGGCTCTTCTAACTAGCACACTCTTGCTTGAATATATCATTATTTAATTCTTTTAAAACGTAAATGAACACAAAGATCATATAGTATATTTCTAGTCTTCTTATCAAACTTTTTTATAAAACCCACATCAACCAAGTTATAATACCACTCAATTTAGTCATGGTTATAGGGTCCAATGAAGTATTATCCAGTTATGTATCCAATAAACAAATACTTGGAAAAATTGAATGGAATAGTACAGTAATGATACATTTTCTATTCATATGGAGTCACAAGAAAATTATAATCTACCACAATGGGCTTAAATTTAGTCATAGTAATATATAACTATGTGCCACAATTGGATTATATTTGGTCACAATAATTTCATAATATACCATAATGAGATTCCAACATGCTAGAAAATATCTAGTTAATTACAAAATTTAAATCATAAATTATAAATTATATTGCTATAAAATATCATGCCCAACACTATTCTACTTTCTTATGATCTTTAAGAGTGTTTATATATTAATTCTTGGTCATAAATGTAAATTTCAATTACCCAAGAGGTGGCACAAATCTCAATTCCCTACAAGACATGTAGGTAAATCTTTTGGAATGAGTGTACTAATGAAGAGTTAGTAGATATCAATGTATTTCAAGCTATAAGGCCTCATGATCCCAATGTACCTTGTAATGTGTTTCCTCAGCTGTCACAAGCTTTGAGAAGTTAGCATAACCTCAAATAGTAATATTAAATGTCATTTTCTTATTCTATTGCACCTAGTAAAATTTAGGAATCAATATATATGTGTGTGTGCCACCAAAAAATGTATAGTTGGACATTTTTATGCTCACTTGAGTCTCTCTCATGGACTTTGGCTTGACTTTACCTAGATTTTAAAATTTTGTAATGTGGTCAACACATTCACATTAGGTCTTGGCCACTTGAGAATCATTAAGATTCTAGATTGCCTTGTAAAAGTGTTGTGAAGTGTTGTAACCCACTTTCACACTTTTCTAGGACCCTTTCATTATAATTCACTTAAATAACCCCTTTTTATTACTTACCAAGTCTTATTTCAAAGTGTTGTAAAGAGTTGTAACAAACTTTCACGCTTTTTTAGACTTGTCATCACTTGTTCAACCATTTCTTATGTTTAAATGACCCCTTAATACACTTTCTAGCCTTACTTAAGTGTATTTTTGAGAATATTCTCATTAAACCTCATTAAATGCACTTCAATCCCCAACACCTAGTAAAATTTCCCTGGTGGGACCAAGTTGGCACCTGGGGTGACTTAGTCCCACTAGGCACAAAAATCAAAATAATTTTAATTTTTTGGCGGGATTTATTCTCTTACCCTTGAGGTCAGCCTATGATGTGTTATTTTCAGGAAATATTGGAAAATCAAGTATAAATAAAGGTTTTTTCTCTCATTTTCACCCCATTCATTCACTTAATCATCTAATCAATTATCAATCAATTTCCAAGCATTCTAAGCATTTCTAAGCATTATCAAGTCATCCATTGGAGCACTTCATTACATATCATTAGATTTCAACATCAAGGGTTTGTTGAGTTTGTGACAATGCATGTTGTTTATTCATCATTCTCTTCTTATTTCATTTTATTATCTAGGGTTTGATTACAAAATTAGGGTTTGACCAAGGAAAACCCCTATACTGTAACCCTTAACCCTTTTTCCCTCTTTGCATGTGTATTTGCAGGTCTTGTATGCATATTTTTTAAAGAGAAAGGTGTTAAAAAGGTGTTTTCAATCCATCAAATTCATCAAAGTCAACAAAGATCTAATTGAACCTTGGAGACCTCTTTCAACCCATTTTCTATAGAATCTAGACCGAACACCTATTAGGAAAGGAAGTGTAGACCGCAAGCTACAGAATCTTGTCCTGAATTTCTGAAGATTCCCAAGTGGACTAAGTCGCCATCTATGGTGAATTAGTCCCACTGCCAGGCTTGAAAAGTGGTTTTTCCATTTTTGGATACCCATTTGGTAGATTCCTATTCTGGTAGATTTTCTCTAAAACTGGACTAAGTTTCCTATCTTGGCACAATTGTCCAATTCAACATTTCTAGTCAAATCTATAGGATTCTAGAGCCTCTCTGCATTAGACATCAAATTTCAGGTGCACCTCTCTAGTATTTTTTAATTCTATCATCATTTACTTACATCCTTAGGTGTTTTTGCATACATCACTGCATTTTCAAACACTTTGCATATCTTAGGTTTAGCATTAATATTCATCTTTCTTTTTCAATTTATTGCATTTAGACATTGAATCTAAGCATATTTCATCCATCCTTACATTATTTTGAGTGTGTACATTGCATTTTGGGCCCATTTCTCTCCTTTTAGGTGAAAAACCCTAGAAGTGCTAGTCTTGTGGATACCAAAATCGATGTCCACATTTTGGTGAACCCAAATTTTAAACATTTTCTTTCTAATTTCAAGTGCATTTGCATCCTGGATTTAACTTTCATCAACATTGCATTGAGTTATGCATTGTTTAATTTGCATCTTAGGGTTTAAAAATTTGCATTAGTGAAAAGCTTAGATAGCTTGCATTTTTGCATCATATTTCATTGAAAAACAACAAAATTCTGCATTTTCACACTGTAGTTGAATTTAAACATCTGAAAAACATCAAATTGCATTTAATTTTTTTGAAAAATCATTAAAAAATCATCACTGGGACTAATTTGCCATGTTGGGTGACTTAGTCCTTTTGCACATTTTTCACTATAATTTCTAGCATTTTCTACATTTTTGTTTTCTGTTACTGCACATCTCTGTTATAGTTTCCAGAATTATAGTTATCATTTTTATTACTCCTTGTTTACATTGCATTTCAATCCACTCGCATTTAGAAAATTTTGCATGAGTGTTTGGTGTCCTATTGCTAATACCTTAGTGAGAAGAAGCTCAAGACTCATGTTATCCCATGATAATACACTTGTTGTGGATCTTGGATTTTCTAACTCTTCTACTCCTAGTATTGAAACTAGTACACTAGGCATGGACCCTACTTTAGCAATGTTTTTCCTTCCAATAACATGCAAGTTGACACACAAAATGATCAGTACATCACGTTAGACAAAGTCAATAGCATTCATGAGGACTTAACACATCTTCAACATAACTTGTGTCTTGAAAACATTTCAACCACTGCGATTCCTACTATAGAAAACATCCATTGCCTGATTGAAAGTGACGTTCAGGCCTAAACATTATGAAACAAATTAATGAAATATACCACAAACATGCTCCTTCCACTTCTAGTACATCCCAATTAGCAAACATTGTGGTTAGTCAAGGAGGACCTACCATTCCTCCTCCTTCAACCATAGCATCCATACCTACCTACACCACTTCCCAAGTTGCAATACTCATGCAATTTGTTAGTAATGTGATACCTTCCTCCACTATTCCTGCTAGCATTCCTAATTCTTATGTGGCATCACATGTTCTCTCCTCTTCCACCATACCGTCTAATAGCATTCCATTTACTTTCCCTACCACTACATACACTCCATCACCACTTTCCCTTCCACCTCATGCCACTTACACTGAACCTCTCATAACACAACTTTTACAAATTGTCTCCTCCATGCAAAAAAAAATATCCACCATCAACCAAAACTAGAACGAACCACCCACCTATTATGTCTAAAGCAGCAGCCCACTATCTTTAGACATACTATGAACATCAAATGCCATGAGGAATAGAGATGCCTATATTTGAGAAGTATGAAGGGAAGGGCAATCCTACTAATTATGTTAATGCTCACAAAACCTTATGTAGTGACTTTTTCCTTGATGATAAACTATTGGCCAAACTATTTCCTAGGAATTTAAAAGAAACTGCCTTAGAGTGGTTTTCATCCTTACCAAACAATTTAGTTCATTCACTTAATGAACTATTTGACGCATTTATAAATAATTTTCAAGTGCATATGACTCCTAAGAAGACCTTGGCTGATTTGATGATATGCATACAACATGAAGAAGAAAAGGTAACTGATTTTATCTCACGATGCCAATCTCTTTACTCTCAAATTGATGTCAAGATTCCCGATCCACATCTTCAAAAGATGTTTATTGAAAACTTGCAAACTAAACTTCAAGGAAAACTTACAATGATGAAATTTCCCTATATGCACTTGTGTACCACCCTTTGTGATTATCACAAATTGGTTAGTAGTCGTGATGCAAAGTCCACTTCTAGCCGAGCTAAGAAATCTGAATATGCCAATCCAAACAATTCAAAACCATTTAGAAAAAAAAACAAAGGGTTCTTACAGTTCAACCCCCCTCAAAAACCATCTCAACCCATCAACAACCAAGTAGTAGTTGTTAAAGCCACGATACCTTATAGTTATGGAGATTCAAAACAATAGTTTGCACCTTTACAAGACACTCTTCATAACACATGCCCCAACTTTTGTAGCAATAGATGATTACTTTACCTACTGTCAAACCACTCGATCCTACTAGTCCTTTTACCTCCAACCTTTAAACCCACCACTTATTTCCATTATCATAGACAAAATGGACATGACACGAAAAATTGTAAGTGTCTTAAACACCTTGTGTAAGACCTCATTGATTTCGGTCCTCTATCTATTTTTGTTGGTGTAAATAAGTATTTTACTTATTACACTTTACTTAAGCTTACTTAGGGAATGCATATCATTGCATTTTGCACTTGTGACACCTAGTTATTTGCATCTTGCATCTAGTTTTGTGCATACATTGAGAGATATGAGTTGGACACTTAGGGAAGTGTGTGTAGGAGAAATTCCACTCTTTGTGGTGTGATCTAGTTATCACCTTTTTATCTCCACTTTTCGTGGCATGATAATTCTACCTTTGGTGGGTGATCCACCTTTCATGGAATTATGATCTATTATTTCTTTCTACCTACCCTACACATGATTAGGACACTTGTCTCATTCATGGCCCTTCATTGTGTCCTAGCTTTCCTTTATAAGAAAGCCTTGTACATACTTGTAATTGTACATCTTCATGCATATTGAGAATACAATCATCATATTCTCTCATCTTGTCTCTCTCTTTTGTGCTATGTTTAGTCTCTTGATCTTGTTGTTGATTTTCATAAGTTCTTACATGGTATCAGAGTGGTTGGAGGTTCTTTGGATAGCCATTTTTTGAAGATCTTAGTTCATGTGAAGGTGGTCAAGAGGAAAATCTGAGGAGCAGCTACATTTTGGTGCTTCCTAGACCAAAATTGACCTCAAATTCAGATTCAGAAGGTTGTTTTTAGTTAGGATAGCCTTTCATTTTGTCGAAATCCAACATTAGGAGCTCTAGATCAAAAAAATTCACCAATTTCGGTATTTTTTCAATTTTCTGAAAATTTCTATAGTTCTGGAAAAATTTATTTCTCAAAAAATTTCCAGCTTTTTTATTTTCTGACAAAAATATCAGTTAGAATATTTTTTTATTTTTTTTTGAAAAATTATATTTGGTGTTAGCTATATTGATTTTTATAAATCAAAAAAAAAAAAAATCACCTATTTTGATTTTTATTTTCATTGAAAAAAATTAAAAAATTAAAAAAAATTCAAAGGGTTGCAGACCTGTGGCCTACACAGTCTGTAGTACCGTAGGTACTGCATTGTACCTGCAAGGCCCCAAGGAGCCACATGGCCTATTGGTCGTGGCCCCTGAGGACCCTGCCATCAATTTCCCAGCGGTAAGAAAACCGGTCGACCCCCATACAAAATCGGCGGCGTAAAAAGCAACAACGAAATTTAGGAAACTAAAAAAAGAATTCCACAAGTAGTGGAAGAATATTCTACCAGATTCTTTGAAAATTCTAGCAAGGATATAGAATATTCTTTCACTGCTGAACCAATATTCCGACAAACCCAACGATGAGCTATGACAGCCAGGAGGCTGTCAAATTTAGCCTCCTCAATTGTTGTAACGGTCTCACAAACATCAATTTTAATCACTTATTTTGATGATGTCATCATAGAATCATCGATGATGTCAGCGTTCTTAAAATTTTCTTGCCCCCCTCACCAATGGAGTTTTCAATTTTACAGTTTGATTTCAAATGCCCATATCTTGCTCATTTTAGCTCCTTTTTCTGAGCAATTTTTTTTATTTGGGCTAATGTTTTGTGTTCTTTGCAGCCATGTGCTTAGTTTCTGATTTTGGTGGACATATTTCCATAATTTTTCAGTTTTTCAACACTGTACCTATCTAATCCTCATTTCTGCAACTTCCAGGGCTCTGTACAGGCACATACAAACTCCTTTTCAAGTGCTATTTTTTCTTAAAGTGCATGATTTTTTGTCTACTTCTTGAATCTACAATCAGTTTGAAGAGATCTTGAGTGGATTTTGTGCTTTCAGGATATGGTCTTTTTTGGCCTATTTGGCACTTGTATTGCATAGATCTGAATTTAGGTCTTTACTTCATTGTTCTAGTCTATTCTCAGCCTATTTATTGACAAGTTATAAATCAGAAATCATAAGTCCACTTATCCAAGTTTCAAGTGGCATATTATACACGCACTGCATTATAAAGTGCCAAAATATTTTTTTGGGGGGGATACTTTGATTGAGTAAATTTGGGGGGGTGTATCTTGTGTGGTTGTTCCTATTTTATCTCTTGTGCTCTTGCATTCCATCATGGGTTCATCTAAAGTTCCACTCTTAACTATACATAATTATGCTGCATGGAAAGTACGTGCATGGAGAAAACTAATGGAAAAAAGGTTTAATTTACTACATTGATGGAACCATAACTGCACCTTCAAATCCTAATGCAGATCTGACTACATATATGGATTGGCTTACTAAAAATTATATGGCATTGGGTACACTTAGAAAGTTCATTTAAGATGATCTCATTTTCTATGTTAATAAATGTACTATAGCCAAGGAAGCTTGGGATAAGCTTGTTGCTTTGTATGGCGAGGTTGATAAGGTTAAGGGATATAAGCTTGAACATGATCTCCTAAGCCTTGATCCCAATTATTTTGACTCAATTCAAGATTATGTCACTAAGGCAAATGAGTTAAGAGCACAACTAAAATATTGTGGTATTGAGAAAGAGGATGATCAATTGGTCTTCAACTTGTTGGACAAGCTTCTAGCTGAGTATGCAGCCTTTGTTTCAAGTTTTCAGACTCAACGATTGACAATTAGTAACTTTAAATCACCATCTTTTGAGGCTCTCATAGATCTTTTGATTCTTGAGAAAAATAAGTTGATGAAAATGGGCATTCTCAAGTCTTCAACTTCAAAAGCATTGGTGGTCAATCATGGAAACAACAAGCAAGGAAAAGGGAAAGGCCAAAAGCAATCTTCGCCAAAGCCACAAGGAGAGAAGAATCAATCCACTCCTCCACAACAAGGCTCATCATCATCTTCTTCAAAGAACAATTCAAGTAAGAAGTAGAAACCAACATGTGCATATTGCAAAATTTTTGGTCATGAGGAGCATCGTTGTCATGTTAAGCAAATCAATTTGATGAGTTGAAAAATATCCTCAAGAAGAACAACATCCACTTGCCAAATGCATATTGGGAGGACTCATCTCCTTCCACTTCTACTTCTAAGGAAAAAGGAACAACTCTCATGGCAACAACATCAAGCTCATCTCCTTCATCTACATCATCTCAACATGAGACACATAAGGGGCAAGCATTTCTTGCAGTTGTAGATTCCAATTCAGATAGGTGGATCCTTGATCCTGGAGCTTCACATCATATGACTTCTTCCAAGGATATGTTCTCTTCATTTGATTCTTGTTCATCACCACCCATTTTGATGGCCAACAACACTTATTTGGAAATTTGTGGGAAGGGGTCTATTGACATTGAAGGTGGATCATTTAATGATGTTCTATGTGTGCCTACTTTGTCAAGGAATATCCTTTCCATCTATCAAATTAAACACATAGTCCAGTACAGGAAAGAGTGTATATTTCACACCAGATTCTTTCATTGTTTGAGATTTGAATAGCAGGGCTCTTGTTGCAATTGGGGAGGTTGATCATAGTTCTTGATTCTATACCTTCTCATATATTTTCTCCTATTGATGATTCAGTTCACCCTAGTGTGGAGACACTTGAGGAGAATGAGTATGGTTACTTGAATCTTGGAGTGCTCACTACTCTTGAGGTTCTTGATCCTATTACTAATATTCCATCTCCTACATTGACTAATGTACCTGATGATACTTGTGTTATGCCAGTTTTAGTGCCTTGTGATTTAGTGCAACAGTCTCTACCTTGTCTTCCAGCAGCAATTTCATGGGATGACTACTTGACAGACATTGGAAGTTTGTTTGTGGAGTCCTACATTGCAGATTTGGGAGACACATTTGATTACTTACATCTTCTCTTTGATGAAGGTGATTCTTCTTCAGTTGTTGCGAGGGAACACTCTGACCCTCCTCTACATGATCAGTCTTTCAAGGTTGATGTGATTGTGGATGCATATGTACAGCAGTTGGAGGAGGCCACTTTCTCTCTTGAGGAGACAACATCTTTGAAGTATGTTCTACCTTCATCCTTGCTAGATCTTGAGTTGTCTTTTTCAGCAGATGAGAGTGTTGTTGCAAAGGGGTTCTCACAGGTTCCAAGATGTGACTACATTGTGACTTTTGCACTTGCCATTGCAGCTTCGCATGGTTTGGGAAAGGAATCTTTCAACATCAACATAGGGAAATTTGAGTAGATTTCAAAGACTCCTTACATTTTGAGGTTTCTTCCTTCTTCACTTGTGGATTGGGGAGACTTCATTCATGCACCTTTGGTATTATTTCTTCCTAAGGGGAGGAACGTTGTTCGACACTTTTGGAGCAACTTCTTCATTCCTTCTCTAGCATCTTCCAGGGGTGAACATTGTACATTGAGGGGGGGCTACCTTGTCTCTCTTCTTCTTCTCTTTCATGGGGGGAGTTTTTCCTCATCTTGGGGTTTTGTCCTTCTACATTTGTACATTCATTTTTTCTTCTTCTCTCTTTTGAGGGGGAGTTTTTCCCATGAGGTTTTCTCCATTTCCTCATTTTTGAGATATTGCATTGCATTTGTACATGGGTACCTAACATGGCCCAGTTGTCGGGACCCATCTTGCATCTTATCCTGCATGGTTAGCTTGAGTCTTCATTCCCTCAGGTGCACTTAAGGGGGGGTGTTGGTGTGAATAAGTATTTTACTTATTACACTTTACTTAAGGTTACTTAGGGAATGCATATCATTGTAGTCTACACTTGTGACACCTAGTTATTTGCATCTTGCATCTAGGTTTGTGCATACATTAAGAGATATGGGTTGGACACTTAGGGAAGTGTGTGTAGGAGAAATTCCACTCTTTGTGGTGTGATTTAATTATCACCTTTTTATCTCCATTTTCTGTGGCATGATAATTCCACCTTTGGTGGGTGATCCACCTTTCATGGAATTATATATCTATTACTTCTTTCTACCTACCCTACACATGATTGGGACACTTGTCTCATTCATGGCCCTTCATTGTGTCCTAGCTTGCCTTTATAAGCAAGCCTTGGACATACTTGTAATTGTACATCTTCGTGCATATTGAGAATACAATCATCATATTCTCTCATCTTGTCTCTCTCTTTTGTGTTATGTTTAGTCTCTTAATCCTGTTGTTTCTTTTTATAAGTTCTTACAGTTTCAAATGTTAAAGTTAAAGGCAATGTGTTTTTTGCCCCTCCCAGTCAAAATTTACAAATTTTTAACGATCCCATGCCCAAACATAATGTGTCATTTGTAAAAGCTAGTGAAACTAAAAACAATGATGTGATGAATATTCATACAACTATTGAGTGTCCCGATCCTATCCCAAATACCACTTCTATTAATCCTATGAATGAAATGGTAGGTGTGATAAATGTTATCCCTTGTAAGGGACAACCTAGGAAATCTCTTAATATTACCTTTTCTTCTAAGGACATACTTCTAAATCTAGTACAATCTCCTAGAGTAGCTAGGGAAGACTCTCACATAGCTTTATATTATGGAACTCCTCTGCATATCCACTCAACATAGAGCTATCCTTGAAAAATCCTTGCGAGAAGCTTTTGTACCCACCGATCTAGATGTCAATGAATTTTAGGCCATGGTTGGATACCTAGCTATGCAACATCATGTCACCTTCTCTAAACAAGACTTTTCCATACAAAAGTCTAGTCATAATGATCCCCTACATCTAGAAGTCTATGTAAATAAACATAAGATCAAATGATTCCTGGTAGATGGTGGAGCAAGTCTGAACATTTTCTCTCTAAAATTGGTAATAGCATTGGGATACTTTGAGAATTGCATAGATAAAACCAAGTAGATTGTTATCAAAGACTATGATGATGATGAACATTTGTCTAAAGGAGTAAATTCGCTCATAAATGTTGGTCTAGCTATGCAAAATACAACTTTTCATGTCTTGGATCTAGATTTACACTACAACCTCCTCCTTGGCCACCCATGGATTCATGCCATGAAGGCCATATTGGATCCACATACCACCAATGGCTCAAGTTTCCCCATAATGGCACTGAAATTACTATTCCTAGTGATCTTGATCCCTTTTAGTATTGCACAAACCTAAAAGGAATCGTTGAGCACCAAGTGCCCATAAATCAAGAGGCCTCATCTTCTATTGCATCCCATTACATTTATCAAACTGAACTCATCAAATCATCCACTCCATTTACCCCACCTTCCAAACCCAAAATCCAAATTCAAGACAAACGATGTGGAGAATACAACATGAAGAGCCTATTTTGCATTAGAAAGTTTCCTAAATCACCAAAGTCTTATGACAAGCTACATCTCATGCATCCTAAGGTTATCATCTACAATCCTCCTACCACCTTCACTAAATGGGGGGAGTTAGCCAAATAATCTTTGGATGACTACATTTACACATGGTTGTATAAAGAAGAGGGGGACATAGAACCTAAGCAGTTTCCAATTGAACAATATCCAAAAGGGTTCCTCTTAATTAAGCAACAAGGATATGATGGACACAATGGAATTGTTCTAAACAAACATGGGATAGTGGAATCCTTACTACCTCCTAAATTACAAAAGTATAGTGGGTTAGGGTTTGTACTAGTAAAAGTGACTATCCTGGGTATTGGGTTACATTTGAGTGAGACTGTTAATGCTTCAAATGAAATCAAGACATTTGAGGACTATTATACCAACTTTGATGAAGATCCAATCTATGGGGATGAGGTTCCAATAAAACATTTAGCGACTATGACCTTAAGGAAACATTTAGTGAACTTGGTGAGCTTACCTTTAAGGAAAGATTCAATCAAATGTTTAAAATTGTGTTGGAAAGAGACACTACACATGTCATATGGTGTTGTCATTGATGGAAAACCTAGTCTATGATTCGATCCACACAGCAGTATTTGTTCATACCAAAAGTCTGATTGAAGCCAAGTGATTAATTGTCAAGTTAGAACAGAGCATCCAACAGAATTGTGTTCATTGATTCATATGCAATTTTCTATAATCGTTTTGAGTTGTGGATCTCAGGGAATGTTTTTCGATGTATGATCTATATTATCCTTGAATCTTAGAGCCTTGTATCAATTTTTGTGCAAGTTAGAAGATCAAGTTGATTGATTTTTTGTTTAACAATGCAAGAAGGCCGACTAAGTGAATATAGCATGTTTTGGATCTTCAAGGAGTAAGTGTTTGAAGTGTTTTATGTTTGAGGATGTTATTTTGGGTCCTCACTATGTTGTGGTCGACTTTGGTTGGTGCGCATTGGAAATTATTTGTGGATTGAGCCGACAATTTGTAAATATTTTATGTTTTATTGAGGTCAACATGTGGTTGATTAAATATTTGGTTGCAGATATATATAAGTGATCATTTATATCATTTAGATGTATGTAAGAAGTGTTTTGATGAATGTTGTAAAATTCAAAGGGATTATAGAAGAGAGAGTAGAAGAGCAGAATTAGACAGAAGGTCAAGAATTTGATTGATGTGCTTTACCGGAACTGTAATCAGGCATTAGTAGATGCTATTCTCTCAGTTCAAATCATTTGGATGTAATCCAAATGCTTTTGTAAGATAGTGAGTCTTATTTTGTATCTGAGCAGTGAGCTCTAGGTAGTGTGCCTAAATGTATGTGCATTCATTTTGTAAACACTTATATTTGAGTATACTCAGATTGTGGATTGAACTCCACCATGGTTTTTCCCCTAACAAGGTTTCCACGTAAAAATCCTTGTGTTATGGTGTTGTGGTTGATTTCTTTGTGTTCTTGCATCTTTCTTTTGCTTCAATGCTATAAGTGGTTTAAAGATCAGGTTAATAAAGTTAAATTTTTTAGAACACTGGTTCATCCCCCTCTTAGTGTTCCTTGATTCCAATAAATGGTATCAGATCCAAGTTCCTCGAAAGAAGTTTAAAAACTTGGGGAAGATTTGAGAAAATGATTCAATGGATTCAAGCAGTCTTCAAAAACAAATTTTGGTGGCACTAGATGATCTTGATTAGTCAAAATCTGAATTCCAAGAATTGCAAGCAAGTCTCATGAATGTTGAGAAATTCATTCAATCATTGAAATATAAAATCAATGAGTCAAGGGAAAAGAAAAAGGAGCTATGTGATCAGCTTAATTAGAAAGAAAGTAAAAGCATGGAAAATGAGCACCTAAATCAAGCCTTGAAGGAAAAGACAGAAGAATGTGAAAAGTTCACTAAAGAAAATGTTGTCCTGAAGCATGAGATGTAATCTATTGTGATGAGGATGACCAAGGAGATTGAATACAAAAAGAAGAATGAAGAGAATCTTGCTTAGTCCTTGAAAGAAAAATTTGAAGAATGCAACCAAATTACTAATGGATTCAATCAATTGGAGCTTGAATTGGAACAATTCAAAAATAATGAAGAGCTTGAAAGACAAATTGTCAATCTCAGAGATGATCTTTCTGCTGCAAATGAATTCAAGGATAAGTTTAAGATTAGCTCAACCAAGCTTGATGAACTAATTAAAATTCAGAGGACTGAAAGTGACAAGCAAGGTCTTGGATATGAGAAAGGAGAAAGTTCTAGATCTAGACAAAGGAGATTTAGCCAAGGAAATCAAATAAAAAAAGCTAGAAAGTTTTCGGTAAGACAACCTAATGCTCAAAGGTTCAATGGTTACTATTTTGTTTGCAATAAATTTGGTCATATGGCAGCTCAATCTAGAAGCAGAATGAATCTACATGGTCCATCATTCTTAGGTCAGTGTTTCAATTGCAATAAGTATGGTCATAAATCAGTTGAACACAAAAATATGCCAAACAACCTTTTCAATAGAGATGTTAGATGTTATACCTGCAATAGATTTGGTCATATTGCTAACTAGTGTAGATCAAGATAAAAACAATGGAAAAACTGTTTTGGACAAAGAAATGTTGTGTGCTATAACTGTAACAAATCCGGTCACATTGCAAGATTTTGTAGAAGCAAGAAAGGTCTGGTAAATCAAGGGAAAAACATGTAGAAGGATGAAAAGGGAAAAGGAAAAGTTGCTATAGATGAGATTAGGAGGAAAATGAAGAAGAATGGGTAAAGAAGAGTCCTTCTGATGCAAGAAATGGTTCAGCACCAAACTCTGGTTTTGGTAATTCCTCTGGGAATTAGTTTAAGGCCTCTGTCCTAGGGGGAGTTCTTAAGAAAATATTTTAATCCCCTTGTCAGTAGTTGGTACCGGAATGTGGTAGATTGCAATGATTGCATTAGTGATGTGCAAATGTTTTGGAATCTCTTGTAAGGAAATTTGTGCAAAATTGAAGGTTCGTAGAAGAATTTTCTTTCACAGTTTGTGAGAATAGGGTATCCAAAAGACCTAGGGAAAAATCATTTATTGTGATGAAAAATTTAGGTGCACGAATGATAAAAAGTCATTTCTATCCCTCATTTGTCACATTGCATTTTAAGAGGAAGAAGTTTGGAGAGGTCTGCAGTGAACTTTGGTGAAGATTCAAGTTTGAAGGTGATTTGTTGATCAAACCCTAATCCAGTGAAAGGTATTTATCTGCAAACTCGTGAACTTGAAAATTATGTAAATGGTTGCTCCATTGGTTGTTGATATTAAGGATAGGCCCCGTCTAAAAATTCATGTGAATGTTGAAGAATTAGGAAGCTCCCAATTGCTAAATTTGTATACCAATCACATTGTGGGAGAATATTTTTGTGTAAAACCTGAATTTGAAACTTTGGAAGAGAAGTTCACACAAATTAAGAAATTCTCGTGTTCAAATAAAATGAGTGGGTTTAGTGTATATTGAGTCGAGTGCATGTTGAGTTCATGTGGTTAAGTCAGCCTTTCAAGATTACAAAGAAAGCTATAAGGATAGTTATTGGTTTGAATTCATCCAGTGGGTTGCCCACATTGAAAGTTGTGAAGAATAAAAAAATTGCAGATGCAACCAATTCAGTGTTCGATAAGAGAGCTATGACAATTGATGATATTATTGAAGTGGATGTGAGATCTTCTTCTATGGTCATTGGGTACAAGATTTATCACTCCAACAAAGATAATTATATATCTGGTACAACAATCTATGCAGCATATCAGATGGTCAAAGAGAATGTAGAATATGACCTATGTGAGTTATTCCAAAGCCAATTAATTGAGAATCTTGGCAAAATCAAGAAGGATAAGAAGAATTCTTTCAAGTATGGTAATTTGTTGCTATGTTTATTCTTCTACTTCGTGAATGAAATTCTGGGAGTTGGAAAAGTGCATTGGAAAAGTGATAAACCAATAGTTGTTCAAATTAGAAACACCTTGTATGGAATTGGTGAAAACAAAGCTAGAAAAACTACTATGTGGGGTTATTTCAAGAATTTTCAGAATGAAATGCAAGCAAGGGAAAGGATTCCTACTTCTATTGTGGAAAAGTACAAGGACACAATTTGCTCCATGGTTGATATTGATCAGTTTTTGATGGAAGCTATAGAACCTAGAATAGTGTGGATAATGCCTATGGGTTATGAGGTTGAGGAACACATTTTGGAGCTATATGCTCAACACTTGCTAAGTAAACCTCGAGATCTGACAAAAGAAAGGTTTGGTACCTTTGAGGAGAAGAATATGCAAGTGTATGAACAATTGAAGAATGGATAAAGAGGGAATTAAGGATGTAACTTGGAAGTACATGATCCTTGGTTTTACATGATGATATCTAAGAACAACTTAAGGATGTGTTAGAATCGATCTTCCACCCATACCTTGGACATCAGTAACACATAAGCCTCTTAAAACTCATTTAAATCCTGATTCAACATAAGAGAGAGTCCCGCTATTGAATGTTTGAGATTCTAAGGTGAGCCAACTAATGGTTGGTAGATAAGATTGCAAGATTAAGAATATCAACTAATTTTGAAAACTTAAGTTGTATAGTAAACCCTATTTACAAATACTTGGTCAAAACTATATGTTACCTTGAATTGAAGGGTGAAACTTTAAAGTTAATTTAGCAATTTTGCAAGTAAACGGTGACCTAGTAAACTTAATGTAACTATAACAACTACCAAGCTCTTAGGTCCTATTATTTAAAAATCAAATAGTAAATGAAACAACATGATTTCTATGATTCAAGTCAAAGGTGAAGGCATAGAAGGATGCAATTAAGATAAGATTGTTAATGACCATAAAATATGATGTTTAAATCAATTTCCACTTTATAATAATTAAACATAAGAAGATTTGTGAAGAGGTTTTTTCAAAGTGAGAATTTGGAAAAACATATTCTAGAACTCATGCTATTACAACTCCCTTATCAATGAATTAAGAATTAAAGAATTGTTGCTGCCCAAATAAGAAAGGATGCATGTCATATATAAGAAGTAATAACACACTCAATTACATGTTGACCTTGAAGGTTGTGTGCATGTCATAAGGATTGAATAATCAATTGTATGAATGTATAAATTGAGTAATGAATTGTGTGTGGCTCACGGTGTATTATGTGATGGGAAAGTTAAAATATATAGATAATCTAGACTAAAGTAGACTTGTAAAACTTCCAACTAATGTTGTGTATTATATACCATTGACTATATTTACTCTTTGAGAGAAGAACATTTTACCCCAAATGTAAAGGAGAAAACTTTAAAGTAGGTAAAACTTTTAAAATGTTTACTCATTGTATAAATATTTATGAGGTTAGATGGAACTATGACTGTAAAAATGATGATTATGATATATGATTGAATGGTTCAACCTTGGATAGCAAAATGCAAGATTTATAAAAAGACATTAATAAGTTGTGAGAATTACTATTCCATGATTTGTCATGTGTTTTATGCATTGAGTTTTCTTTCTTGTCTCATATCATGATGTTTCAAATGAAAATGGTTAATTATTTTCCTTAATAAGTAGGAAACTTCATTTAGCATGTGTGAAAAACATAGTGGTATTACCTGTATTAATATGTTGTGAGAATAACAAACATAGTTGAATAAAAGAGAAAGAATGGTATGGATAACTATAGAAGACCAATCATGATTTTAAAAATGATGCCAAACACTAACTTAGCGAGATGGAAAGTGTGGTGAACCAAGTATTGTTGAGTTCTAAGAAGATGGAGTAATATATCTAAGCTACCATTGCACATCGTCTAGTGATTTCTTGCACTTATGCAAAGTGAGTGGATATTTCCAAAATTAGGAAGTAAAGTGAATATTGTTTAAAGAAAATATCTAGAATGGATTTAAGTGTATTTCTTTTATTATATAAGATGGTGAATTTTGTATAGTGTATTATGTTATGGTTTTTAACGTGAAACTAGTAAATGTGTTGTGCCCCAAGTACGAGATACTAGGTATCTGACTTGGGATAAGGGTGAGGGACATCAAGTACGATCCCCTATGTGTACCCTTTGTGATAGACCTTTGTGTAAGGTAGTTAATTGTGAAATAATGTAAACATGATATGTGTAGATATGTGTCTACCAAATGAAATGTGAAGTAATTCTTTGTGTAAGTCTTGTTTGTATGTTAAATGTCTACCCCTAGCATATGGATCCCCTACAGGATTGAGATGTCTACTAGCATGAATAAGGGTTGAGGGGTGAGAGAACCCCAAGTGGGAACCCCATGGTTTCTCTTAGATGTGTTCCTAACCTATCCCCCACATGAGAACCAAAATTTTTGGTTTGTAGTACAAACCTACTCCTTGATGTCTATAACCAATGGGTAAAGGATGGAATTACTTGGGCCATATTGATTACAGATTTTGGAATTACTATGTGGAAGATTCCACCATGATATTGTGCGCTATCATGTACTTATGTGGTTAGGGACCACCAAGTATTGCATGCTATTATATTTATGTGGTTAGAGAACCACCATTTCCCTCCTCCCCTTAGGTGGCTTTATCAAATTCATGTGGTGCTCGTAATGTGAAAGTTTTATTGTTGAGATATAAATTATTGATGATTTCCTAATTGATATTTTGTTTTATTATAATATGCCAACAGTATTAAATTTTATATTTCTTTTAATGGGACTATTTCTCCATTTGAACCCGTTGTCATAGTCCAGTTCCTCAAGGACTTCTTTAATTTGTATTTTGAATTAAGATTGGAATGTTTAAATGCAGCTGCAACTGATCTTTATTTGGTTTTCCTCTCGATTTTTTTTTTTGTTTATTAAAATGTTGGATTATGATTTTATGTTTCTTGGTTTAAGGCTTTTTATTGGTTTCTAACTATTGGAAAGCATGGTGTAATGTGACATCTATAAAATTTCCATATCTCGGGAGTTCTTTGGCAGATCGTATAGGGGAGTAGATGCATTGGGGAATTATGAATTATTGAAGGGGTTGCAAATGGGACCGGTATGAGACAGTCATTAATCCATCCTTCCCCTAGTTCTATGATTACTTTTTTTGTACCTTTCCCTTGGAGGCTAACCACCTTACACAAACAATGGAGGGTACCTAGGACATGTATGGTAGGGTCCTTAGAGAAGGGCCTTGAGACCATCTCCCCTAATGGATAGGGTATCCAAGAATCTCCATCCTTGTAAACCCCATTATGGGAGCATCAATGTGATGTGAATTGTGTGTAACTATTGTGATGTATGGGTAAATTTGTAAATCATTGATATGTGGAAATACTTGATTGCTATGTGAGAAAGAAAGTGACAAATAAAAATTGGGACTACTACTCTTAAGGAATAAATTGATATTGAAATAAAAAGGTTTTTGGCATCATGAGTGATGTATATGATGCAAAAGGGAACCTTTGAGGGTGCCCAAAGATGTTAACATGTTTTCAAATGTGTTTGGTATAAATGCTAATAAAAAAAAATTAACTCCATGGATGGCTACTAGCCTTTGCTACATTATGACTATATCGGATGAATGTTCTATGATGAGAAATTGTGTTCTAAATACTCAGATGATTGATTCATGGAAGGGATGTCCATAATGTGTGCTTATAGTTGATTATTTTTATCATTTCATCAAGTAAGAGCAAAGAAATTAATATGTTTGATGGACTTATGTGCATTTCTATACTAACACTATGTTTCAAGACCTTAACAACTTCTAGGAGGAAGTTTGAGCTAAGGGGAGGGGGATGTAAGACCCCACCTTGTATGTACTTAGTACAACCATAATTTTTTATATGTTTTTCTTGAATTGATGATTAAGTATATTGTGGATAATAAATAAGGTGATCCCTTGGCGATATTCTACATATCATTTGGACATTATGTTTTATTTTCACTACCATGAAGGTGTAATGCACTCATATACCGTGGAATGCAAATTGAGATTCTAAATTGATTATTATATAGTTAAAGCTTATAATGTTTAGCTAATAGATTAATGTGATACATAATCGATACTTATTATCACATTGGTAATGTGCAAGAAGGAAATGGTGTTAGCATGAGAAGGGAGAACCATCAAGAGAAAATAAAAATACTTCTTCATGAGGATGTAGATTTGACCCCATTTGGGGCCTAGAAACAAGTAGAGTTAATGTATTGGAAGACTAAAGTTGTGAGGTAATTTAGTTGTGATTCATGTGAGGTGTAAGTGGGGATTAGGTCTTGGAAACCCCTAGCTAAGTTTGAGACTCAGATGGAACCTTGAGTGGGATTTTAATGAGCGTTTTTTTATCAAATTTTGGGTTGGGGTGCAAAAATAAACCCCTTAGGGTCTATACCATAGTGGTAGGGATCAAGTGGGAAAACAATAGTTCCCCTACAACATGATTTGACCCATGAAAAGTTGTCATAATGGAGAGTGAAGAAATTTGAGAAGAGGATGGGGTGGAAAGATTGAGTGGTTGTCCAAATGCATGTTCTCATTAATGGGGAAAGGACCTTCATTGATGGGGAGAGGTACACTCCACGCCTTCCCATCCAAGAGTTGAAATTTGTGAAACTTCTATATATTTGGAGAGGAAGAAGGAGTGGGGTGTTACCCACTTCTCCATTTGGAGAAATTTAGTGAATATGGTAGGAAGAATGAGGAGATGAGAGGAGGATTCTTTTGGGAGAGATAGTGATCAAGATGGCTTGGAGAGAAAGGAAGGATAAAAGAGTTAATTTCCTCACCTAAAGAAAAGAGATAACTTCTCCTTTACTTCCATTTTCCCTTTTGTTTATTTTTTGTAAGAAAGTGGTATGTTGCATGGATCATGGTTGAATTAGAAAGTAGAGAACCTATATAGATGAAATTTGATGTTAGGTTACTCTTATTCCTTTGTAAAAATTCAAAAGACTCCATGCACTATCTTGGAGCCAAGAGAATTTTCTTGCTCGGGGGTATGGCTAGAGCCCATGAGGCTCCATGACACCACTATGGTAGGGTGGAGAGCAAGATTGAATCAATTGTATGTCCTTTGTATTCCTTAAAATTTTGTTGTAATATGGAAAGCTTGTGCTTTGTTATACTTGATAAAGAATGGAAAGGTGCAAGGTTTACCTTATATGCATGTAAGATATGGGATTCATCAATATTAATTGTAATAGATCAAATTTCATCTCATGGGAATGTGAGTTATTAGTAATATCATTATTATTTGTAATAGAATAAGTGTTCAACCTTTGGTATGATTCTCTATAAGTTCTTGGAAAAAGTTGGAGTTTCTTGGTTGACCTCTTGAAAGCTAAATGTGTGCTTGTACCCATTCTTGTATTGAATAAGTTAATAGTATTGAGTTCACTTTTAGTGCCTTCATTTTGAGGATGTATTGAAACAATAGGGACCATACGCTTCCTTGAAAAATGTTATTTGAATATTGTAAATGTAAGTGTGGATTTTGTAATTAAGTAAATTAAATGAAAATATAGGATTAGGAAGATAGCTAAGTGTCCTTGTGTCTGCATGAGAGTAGCATACTATATATTTTATCACAACTATTCATAGTTAGAGTAGTTTAGAATAAATATCTACTCGTGAATGGGTAAAATTGAGAATATCTACTTGTAGACATGCAAAATCGACATCATGCATCTAAATCTAACTTAGAATTAACATCAGATTCTTTAGTTAATCAAATAAAGCAATTTATTCAATTAAATTCCTCATTTAATTAAATAAATCAACTTTATTTAATTTGATCCTCACATACCTCTTTGATTAAATAAATAAATTTTATTTAATCAAATCCTAGTGTCCCTCTTTTAATTAAATAATTCAATTTATTTAATTAATCTCTATAGTCATCCATTTAAATTAAATAAATTCATCTTTATTTCATTTAACACTAACATCATCCTCTTTGATTAAATAAATCAAATCTTTATTTAATTAAATCTAAAATCATTTTATTCTCATTTTGATTTATTTTAATCCTAAAATCTAAGTCAAAATTCAAAATCACCTAATCTTCACTTAAATTAATCAAACCATGATTAATGTTAATCATAATCACTCCAATTATCTAGATTTTACAACTTGTGCAAATAAATCATTTCTTTTGATTTATTAAATCTTTCTTTTTTCAAAAAAGGCATCAAGAGGGAATATTCTCTAAATTTGAATTCTCCCTCCCAAGTGTCTTTTCCTCCAACATGGCATTAACTCCTCTTACATGTCTCCCACTTGGCATTTAAGACTCTTTCTTCTCCCTCCAACAAGCCAACTTTTAAATTTCAAATTTGAAACTAATAGCATTTATCATGCACAATAACCAAAATGTGCACAACCTTCCTCCATTGACATGTTGACAAGTGACATCATGTCATTGGTTCATGTTTTCTCCCACATCCTCCATGTTTTGCATTCTTCCATCCTTCTTGGTTATAAATAGAGGCCTCCTCTATTGCATTAATCCTCCACAATCTTCTCCACAATCTTAGGAATTTGATCCACAATCTTATGCACAAATTTATCATTGCCATTTGAATCCATAGCATCTTCAAAGTAGTTTCATCATTTAGCTGATCAAAAGGGGTTGGGAAAGGGCTAATTTCCACATCAAAGTGGCACCAATCCACTATGGGATAGAAATCAACAGTGTGAATATAGTGAGACAATTGATATTTGAGATTGCAACAAGAGTTTGTATCTTTCTAGGGAAGACAAGTGCAGTGCTTTCTTTCTTGCTGACAGACAACTACTTCTCAACTAGAGAAACCACCAAAGCTTGTATGCTTACAACACACAAGTGGTGATTACAAACGATGGCATGTGATTGAAACTTCAAAATTCACGTCAAGAAACAATGGTGGACTCTCTCATGTGAGAATCAAAAGGCAAGTAGATTTGAGTAAAAAAGAAGTGGGCATTGGAATTGAAATTGAAAAAAGCATTTTTAAATGCTTATTGTAATAACTTGAGGCATTCATTTCCTACTTTCATTTTTTGTTTTAGGACAACTCACTTTCAATTTTGATTTAAAATTAATCATTGCTTAAATTTTTTTTCAAAGTTGGGCTAAAACTGAACATTAGAAACTCACTAGATTTTGATTTTTGGATTAAAATTGAACAAACAACTTCACACTCTGTCTTGGTGCTTAAAAAGAATCAAATAATTGTTCTGAGGATTTAAAATCAACATGTGCATCTTTTTTTTTGTAATCACTTACCCAAAATAATATTATCAAAAGATGTATGTGCTTCTCTCGTGCCTCATGACAATCTTGAGAATCAAAAGGCTTTTGGCGATAGTAAGTTGCATAAGCGATTTCCTCCACATTTCATTTGGGATTAAAAATTGAACAAGTCTTGCGAGTGTGAGTGAAACATATCGCGTGTGTTCTCTCTTTTTTTCTAAACGAAATTGATCAAACTATAGATGTGTTTGCTTGCTTTTGTGTTATCTTAGAGGGCCTTCCTTGTGGGAACACGCTAAAGCCAAGTATCATGAGGATTGTTCTGACAAGAAGGGCAGCAATGGTCTCTTGCCGCATGGATGGTCCCTCACAAATGGAATTCCCACATTAAAACCTTTTGTCTAGAAAATGCCAAAATCCTTGATCTATTTGTTGGTACAAGAACAATCATTTTGAAGTCATCCCACATTTTTACGACTCTTAGTAGATATGAGAAGTATTCCATGGGAGTTTCATGGGTACTAATGCTTGGCTGACCTGAGAAGCGAGTGCACTGTAAAGGGGAACCTGTGTGGCCAAGCATCTAATCATCTACTAATAGTAGAGGCATAGCTGGAGAAATCCAAGTGGGAACTTAACAAATACAATCTTTCATATCCATAGAGTTGTGCATGTTCTTGGAATTGAAAACACTTTGCTTGATTGTAAACATTCGGAAAACAAACATTCAACATGAACATCAAATTTCAAACCCTTTAGGAAGAAAATATCTTTGACTGAATTTGAGTGTTATTGCTTGCCCTAGGGATTCTATCCTTAGAGGTTTCTAAACATTTTAATTTACATCACAATTTTCTCTCACTAAAGTCAACAATAGGATACTTTTTCCTTAATTTCCTTGATCTCTACATGATGGACTTTGTGGGATGAGAAGAAATTGGCACATTAGACATTTAGTTTGAAAACCTACTCAAGAGTTGTTTGTGGTAAAGATAACTCATTAAGCAAAGTTAAGAAACAATTGGACCCCATACATGTGCTTGGTATCTTTTGGTCATATGGTTTTCATGCAAACATTGGTCTTTTGGTTTGAACTACTCTTAGAGAAAAGCATGTTCTTCAATATCTTGGTCTAGTAAACAAGTCCTTCTTAGGTTCATTTAGGATCAAAATCAAACACTTCATTCATCCCAAACATTTATCATCTCCATCCCACAAACAACTTTAGAGCTTTGGAAACATCATTTTAGACTTGGCTAAATCATCAAAATCAAAATCACCTTGTTTAGTTAAGAGTATGAGAATGCATCCTTTCTCATACCCCTAGTTAAATTAGCACACCTTTGAACAAGTTCATCCTAAGATCACATCTAACATCTTAGGTTTTACAGGCTCATTATCCAATCAAAACCAATCCAATCACAAATCATAAAGTCTAGCATTGATCCAAAGTTCCTAAATGTTCAACACTCATATCATTCACCCCTTTCATCCTTCATCTAATAATTGGTCCTAAATCCCTTAGAGGTCACTTTTGCAACAAGGTCAAAACACAAGAAGAATATGGAATATAGACTTGATCCATACATCATGAGCATTCTAAACCAACCAAACTATCAAATCCTTACAATGCCAATTGATTATCAACACTCACATTTATACAATCCATACATATGATAATTATCTCCTACAAACCTCGATGATACAAAAAATGTGAGTATGCCTAGTCAAGAGTTTGGAACACCTTTCCCGATGGTAGATTTAAATCCAAGTCCAAACCTACAAATCTATCAACCAAACACTCAATGCATGAGTCTTCCACAAAACAACATCATCCCACCAAATCCATACATGCCAAATGTGAATATACCAAGTACAAGTTTTCCAAACATGAACATTTCAAATCCACACTTGGTAAAATTTGGGGTAAATATGTTTTTGAATCATACAAATGTTGTTGAAAGTCCAAACAAGATGATAACAACTCCATGTATTAATCCAAGTCAAGGTAACACCATGCAAAATCAAAGTTACCTAAATCAAGGCAATGCGATTCCCAACCACAACAATGTTCAATTTCAAACTATAATGCCAAATCTAAACATCATCCCAAATTAGAACATTTTCCAAAATCAACTTGTCCATGATCCCATACAAACACCACAAGTACACATTCCAAATCTGCTTGAACAAAAGAATCAACTATATCAAGGGAGTCAAAATCAAAATCAAGATCAAATTTTGCGAGTTCTAATTGCTACACTTACCAAAATAGTTGATTCATTGCACCAAGAGACATATCCACCCCAAAATCAATACACTCTTCCATTAGTTAAACCATGTCATCAAAGGATTGAGTTGTGTCAACAACCACATCAAGAACAATATCTCCAATGTCAAGAATTTGGATATCAAGATCAACAACATCAACAACAAACCCAATCACTCCATCTCGAAGATCAATCACCCCATCTCAAAGATCAATCACCACATCTCCAAAATCAATCACCACAAGGTCAATTTAAAGTACAAGTCTCACAGGGTAACAAGCAAAAATACACACCACTTGGGAAACCAATCGAATCGATCATGCAACAGTTGGTGTAGGAAAAAATCATCACAATTCCCACCTATGAAAATTATCAAGAGCCCTTAGTGAAACTGCCATGGTACAATGAAAATCACCTTTGTGATTTTCATAAAATCAAGGGACACACAAAATCAAATTGTATTAGACTTAAAAATATCATCCAAGACCCGATTGATCAAAATATAATAGCTATTGGGGACAATAATTAGGATTCAACCACTAGTGATAGCATTGAAAATCTCTCTACCACAATTGTTGAAAACAATGTTCAATATCTCTCCATTAATGAGCACATTGAAGATGTTTCTACCCCATCCAATGATCAACTCACCATACATCAAGAGCCACTTTTTAGTCATCTATTTCAAGGAGTGTTAGAGTTAGTTGATCCTATCGACCAAAGATCCTATTGAAAATGTCTCTACATCACCTAATGAGTTAGAGGACATATCTCAAGAATTTATTCCAAAGCATGATCAACATATTTCACCAACATCTAGCAATGGTCCTTTCCAAGACATATTGACATCCTTTGACCTCATGGTTAGAGATACTGAAGGAATCCTCAACTCAACATTTGATCCAAGTCCACTCAAATAGCAAGAGGATATTGAGCCACATCCCATGCCTAATGAAGATATCCAAGAACCCTTTATAAGCAATCCATCCTTTGAAATTGACACGTGTCAAGAACTTGATCCAAAGCATGTCAAAAGCAATTCCCAAATCATTCAAGATCAAGAATTTGTATCTCCAAGATACTACAATGATCTAATAGACACTCTCCTATCTATACAAGATGTCACAAATAATGATCACATCCATATAGCACATACCCCTCCATCTACCCATGAGATGTTTTTTGTGGATGGACACATAGATGATCTTCATTTAGAACATGATTCCTTTACTCCTAACATCATTGCACCAAAAGAGCAGGTTATTGATTCCTACAGTCAAACTAAGTTGTCAACATCAGTATCATACATATCCAAAATTCAGACTAAGGACATCATGTATGAAGATATCCAACATTATCCACTCAAGGAAATAGGTCAGATGGAATGGGATATTCTGGAGTCAGCGGAGCAACAAATTGAAATAACATCATCTTCAGTGGTCATTTATTAGGGAACGCTTAATGAACAAGACATCTCAAAACAGGTAGAATCAAGAACCAAAGGTGCTATTACCAACATAGTAGGGGCAATTATGTCTCAATCAAGTGTCAACATAGGAAGCATGAAGAATCCTTATGATGAAACCAATGCCAATACTACAACTAGCCACATCACGAATCTTCATCCACCCATCGCCCCATTCACAAATTGGGACCAACATCAAAAGAAGGATGTGAATCAAAGCACATAGAATGTTATCAAAGCAAAAGAAGCAAGGAAGCATAATGGACAAATCAAATACACATGGATACCAACAAATACAAAGAAATATTATCCTTATCAAACTCCATCAATCAAAGAAACTACGGGGAAAAATAAAAAAGGGAAAAGTATCCATCAAAGACGTACACAAAACTAAAAGCAAGCATCTCAAGAAACGTACAAAGTATATCAAGCAGTTGGTCCTAATTTCATGCACACTTCTATATCCACCCATCATTGCTCATCTTCCCAAGCTTGGAGAGTCAAAGGTTCCAAACTATCCACCAATCCATCTTTTATCCCTAAACACACTCTATTCATGCCTCCACGCATGATATCCAATTCTCACATTGACCATGTATTGGCAACAACCCTTCATCATAAGAATTCATAAGGTAGTCTATCGCGATGTGCGTACAAAGACAAAGTTAACTCTGATATCAACAAAGTAGATCAAGAATCTCAAAAGTTGCATTCAAGTGCACGTATTTTAGCAAAGCAACTTCTTCAGGTAGGATATCGATGGCACATCATGATAGAAGCATCTACATCGACACCACCAGGTGATTTAGCAGGAGCTTAAAATCTTTCATAGAGAAATACAAAAAAATATAAAAAATATAAAAATCCAAAAAAATTAGAAAAAGGATTGAAAACAGTAAAGAAAAAAATCGTCCTCTAGCGAAAACGACTATGGTGGCACTTTGGATAGGTACCATGATAAAAACTTGGCAAACAAGTATCATGTGTAGAATTGAGCATCTACATGCACTAGTTCAGATGAAAGCATCTCATCCCATCCATAATAAATCTAGCATTCCATCCATCTTATATCCATAATAAATTCATTCATCCATGAACCATTTATACAATCCATTACCATCTTCCTGCATTATCTTGATCTTGGTAAAATTTTGGTGTACACTTTACACTTGCTTATGGTAAACATCTTGACATGAGCCATTTTCACTGATCCTATCCTACCCAACATTATCTGAGCCATGAAGCATTATCCAATGAGCATCCTCTGTTCGAACACCTTATCTTATCGTAAGATAATCCATATCCATCCATCCATACATCTACCCAAGCATCCACCCACGACATTCCATACATTGCTAGAACACTAGGGGCAGATGTTTACATCTTGCTTCAGGAATAAATTTTGATCTATATCTTCCAACTTAGGTGGTGATCCGAACATTAGCAAACGTGAAATCAAATTGGTCAAGCATTTGTGAACCAAAAATCCAAATCACTAGCCCATGGCACATTTTGGCAAGAAGACATTCCTTATCAAAGCTTCATCTTTCATTGAACATCAATCCAAACCATCAATATCAGTCGCATCTAACATGTGCTTCAACATCACATCAAATCATCCAAAACGTCTTTTGTTCCAAACCAATTTTCAAAATCCTGATCAATCAAATCCAATCAATCCATCATTATCTTGAGATATTCTTCCCAGTCCTTGTGTTGCTTAACACTATCCTTGCATTGTTTTGTATCCTCAACAATGTTATCATCATCAATCCATCAATCTGATCAATCAACCTTAGCTTGGTTTTCAACAAAAATTCCAAAATAGAGCACTAATATCGTCACACATATCCATATCCAAAATGTCAAAATCAGGCTTCAAAAAACCAAGAAAATCCAAAAACATTCAAAAAACCAAGAAAATCCAAAAACATTCAAAAAAAAAATCCAAAAACATCTAAAAAACCAAGAGAATCTATAAACATCCAAAAAACAAAGAAAATCCAAAAACATCCAAACATATCAAAACTTCAAAACATCAAAAGGTTAGAAAAATGTCAAAACATGGTATCTCGACGATAGTCATCTCCGAGCTCACACGTAGGTAAGGCTCATCTTTGATCAACCCCCGAGATACAAAAAATCCAAAAAATTCAAAAAACACCAAAATCCAAAAACATTCATAAAATCTAAAATCCAAAAAAAATTTGTAAAACATCTCAAAAATACCAAAAAATAGCCTCAAAACATTTCAAAAACATCAAAAACATCCAAATATTTGAAAAATCCATCTGTCTCATCTTGCTTTCACCCAAAATAAACATCACTCACAATAAATCAATCATCATCCCCAACCTTTGGTGAAACAATTGGAAACAAGTCTAGCAAGTTAAAAGTGAAAACTCAATAATTAGGGTCTCAAGTCTAGGTTAGTACATAAACAAGTTGATCAACTCTTTGTGTCAATATCCTATCATCCAATCAGTCCCAAATCAATCATCTGACATCATCATGTCCTAGGATGCATCCTTCCTACAATGGACATCAACATTAGGCATCACCGTAGTTTAGTCTTGGCTAATGGTATGAAGAACATTGGCTTGTTTTCCTGCTTGAACTTTTCTTTGAGTTATCTTATTGCGCTCATTTCAATGACCTCTCGATGATGTCTAATCAAAATTATTTAGAGAGAAAGGAATGGGGCAATGATCATTATTTTTTATCTGTCATGCTTGTTGGACATTCTTGTAATATAACCTTGGTCATACGTGTTTTTTTTAGGTGTAGGGAAGGTGTTTTGGATATCTTGTTGACCACATAGGAAGGCTTGCATTTCTATGTTTTGGTTTGAGATATTTGAAACATCTGTACTATATTCTAAATAAGGTTCCTCATGTTAGGTTTCAATAGGAGTACTCCTATCTGATTGTCGAGTCAAAGTCCATCACACTAGGTGCAATGCCATCCTAGTTCTTTATACCTTGATGCATCGTGCTTATGTGTGTTATCAAACATAAGGTAAGTAGCCCTTTTAAAGTCCCAATTCCTAATAAGCAAATCATCCATCTCTCATCATCATCTCTAATAAAGTTGGCTTGTTGAATCCTCTTGTCATCATGTCATTTCTTCTTTTCCACACTAACATCATGCCATGTCAATTAATCATCATCGCCAATGCATCCACCCTGCATCCACAAATCATTAACATACATAAATCTCATAATCATAGCATATCACATCATTCATCTCAAATGCAGTACATCATCATTTTAAGTTGTTTAGGATAATATAGATTGGTTGTTCTAAGCATC
This sequence comes from Sequoia sempervirens, assembly GCA_007258455.2. Taxonomy (NCBI): domain Eukaryota; kingdom Viridiplantae; phylum Streptophyta; class Pinopsida; order Cupressales; family Cupressaceae; genus Sequoia; species Sequoia sempervirens. The sequence continues at coordinate 22,342 of VDFB02376136.1, read as the reverse complement.
TTAAAACCATCTCATTTGCATCATCATTATAACCATCCATATGTCCATTGAAGTATCCCTAAACAATAGGCAAAGAATAAACTAATACAATCCAAAACTATAGCAAAGAAAAACTCATGAAGAAACAAAAACATTAAAATGCACAGTAACAAACTTTATTTACATTATGGTTTTACAGCTACTTCTTGCTCGTAGGCTACAACATAGGCTTGATTTTATACTGCAAAATAGGCTAAACAAAGTTTGAAACTGATATGAATCAATCCCTACAATCTCTCTAACTACCTATTCTTTAGTTAAAACTAATTGATTCAAAGGATTGTGAAGAGCCCACAACCTCACGTTATTTTATCTAGAAAAATCTAGAACAACAAACTTTAATAATAAGCTAAACTAATAATGCGCTTGCATTAGACTCCCAAAGAACAAAAAGATTTGTTCATGGACTCTCATCTATGAGGTCTTCAATACTTGCATCATACTTGGATAGTTTTGAAGTTGTCATCCATGTGGCATCCTTAAGTGGGCGTCCCTTCCATTTGACTAAGTACTAAAAATATTCCTTTCCCCTGGTTTTCTTGACCATTTTCTTGTCCAAAATTTCCTCAGGTTGCCTAGGTGTTTCTTTGGTAATTTTTGCTCCCATTCAATTATCTACTCTTCATCTTTTTTAGGTACTTCAATTGTTTCTTCTTCACCTTTGAATGGGTATAAATTTGCAACATTAAAAATAGGAGAAATTCCAATGCCTAGTGGAAGCTCTATTTCATATGCATTGCTAGAAAATTTCCTTAGAATTTTTCAAGGACCAATTTTCTTAGCCTTTAATTTGTTATATTCACCTTTTGGAAATCTCTCTTTTCTGAGATGAGCTAAAACAAGGTCGCCAACATTGAAATTGACTTCTTTTCTTTTCTAATCCACTCTCTTCTTATACTTGATAGTATTTTCTTCAAGTTTCCTTTTTACCTGTTCATGCAAAATCTTCACCATTTGCACTTTTTGTTTCCATTTTACCCAAATTTATAAGCTCATATACTCCTCGAGGATGTATACCACACAAAATTTGAAAAGGACTCATACCTGTGCTTCTGTTAGGTGAGTCATTATATGTGAATTCTGCTTGTGCAAGTACCAAGTCCCACTATTTGGGATGCATACTGACCAAACTTCTCAATATGTTTCCAAGGCTTCTATTGACTACTTATGTTTGACCATCTATTTGAGGATGATAAGCTAAGCTAAAGCTTAAATTGGTGCCCAAATTTTTCCATAGATTCCTCTAGAAGTGTCCCAAGAATTTAGTGTCTAGATTAGAGACAATACTCTTAGGAAGTCCATGTAGCCTAACTATCTCCTTGAAGAACAAATTGGCAATATTAGTAGCATCACTTATTTTTGTACATGGAATAAAATGTGCCATTTTGGAAAACCTATCAACCACTACAAATATTGAATCATGTCCCTTTTTAGTTCTTGGTAAACCAAGTACAAAGTCCATACTTACTAAATCCCATGGCCTGTTGGGAATTGACAATGGTTGATACAACCCTGCATTTTGATTGCTTCCTTTGGCATGTTGACATACTTTACACCTTTCTACAAACTTATTAACATCATTACTCATTGTCCTGTTTTGCCCAAAATGCCTTGCTAAACTACCACTGTGCTTCTCTTTCAGCAAGTTCTCTCTCATGGAACTAACTTCTTGGAATGCAAAGTTGATTTCCTTTGAACAATAGACCTTCCCGTATCATGAAATCCATCCAAGGACTTCTATCCCTACTAAGTTGATTCATATATGCTTCATATGCCTCTTTGAAGTCTTTATCTTCCTTGTACATCTCTTTTAGATCATCAAAACCCATTATGCTCACTTCTAATCCCTGCATGATCAAAAAATTTCTTCTCAGAGCATCTGCAACTTTGTTAGTCGCTTATGCTTGATTTGCAAAGGTGAAATTTTATAGAAATTCAACCCATCTTACATGCCTTTGATTTAATTTGGTTTCGTTACTGATGAACTTTAAAGCATGATTATCAGTATACAATACAAATTCTTTAGGAATTAAGTAATGCCTCCACTTTTTCAAAGCTTGAAAAAGAGCATCAAATTATTTGTCATATGAAGAAGACTTCTTTCTTGTATTTTTCAATTTCTCACTATAGTAAGCAATTGGCTTACCTTCCTAACTTAAAACAACACCTACAACCATTCCACTAGCATCACATTCAACTTGGAAAAGTTTACCAAAATTAGGTAAAGCTAAAATAGGTTGTTCAGTAATCTTTTTCTTAAGTAACTGAAAACTTGTTTTTGCTTCTTTAGTCCATTGGAATAATTGTTTATTTCCCTTGTTTGTTTCAACAATTGGAGCACAAATTCCACTGAATTTTCTTATGAAATTTCTATAAAAACTAGCTAGTCCATGAAAACTTCTGACTTCAAAAGCATTTCTTGGAGTAGGACACTCTATTATGGCTTTAACCTTTTCGGGATCCATCTTCAAACCATCTTTAGATATTACAAAACCCAAGTACATTAATTCTGGTTTCAAAAAGGTGCACTTCTTAAGATTGATTAAATTTTTTTCTTGTTTCAACTTACTTAAAACCAATCTTAAGTGTCTAAGATGTTCTTCCTTTGATTGTCTATAGATTAGAATGTCATCAAGATAGACTATTACAAATTTTCCTATGAATTCCTTAAGCACTTCATTCATTAATCTCATAAAAGTGCTTGGAGCATTTGTTAAACCAAATGGCATTACTAACCATTCATAAAGCCCATCATTTGTTTTAAATGTCATTTTCCATTCATCACCTTCTCTTATTCTAATTTGATGATACCCACTTTTTAAATCTATTTTGGAAAAATACTTAGCACCACTCAGACAATCCATTAAATCATCCATACGAGCCAAAGGAAATCTATACCTAATGGTGATTTTGTTTATAGATTTGGAATCTGTGCACATTCTCCATCCTCCATATTTTTTGGGGCTCAACACAGTAGGAACAACATAGGGACTTAGGCTTCCTCTGACCAATCCTTTGTCAAGCAAATCTTGTACTTGGCCTTTGAACTCCTGATTCTCCCTTGGAGTCATTTTGCAGGTTGCTTTGTTTGGCAAGTTAGATCTAGTCGAATAAGATCAATATGATGGCCGATACTTCTTATTGGTGGTAACTCATTAGGAAAATCATCCACAACAATGTCAATAAAATAATCTAACATTTTATGAATTTCTAAAGGTAAATCAACCAATTTTGTACTTGTAAGAATTACTTTTGGTTTCCCAATTAGAGAAAAATTTACCTCCTCATTCTTAATTTGATGCAAAAATTCTTTCCCTCTTACCATCAACACCTTAGGACTAACCTCCTCGATTTCATTCTCATCCTTAAGGGGTATCAGTGTGTGCTTATGTCCATCTTTTTCAAAAGTATATGTGTTATATCTTCCATCATGGATTTCATTTCTGTCAAATTGCCAAGGTCTACCTAAGAGAATATGACATACATCCATAGGCATAACATCACATATTACTTTATCTTTATAACTCCCTATTTGGAACTCTACTTGACACTATTCATTTACCAATATCTTATGTCCTTTTTGCAACCAAGACACCTTATATGGTGTTGGATGTGTTGTCTTTTTCAAGCCTAACTTATCAACCATTTCAGTGGATACAAGATTGTCAGTACTCCTGCTATCAATTATAACTTTACAACATTTACCTTTTGTCTTACAAGTAGTTCTGAATAATGCTTTCCTTTGTGTAAGCTTGTGGATTTCTTTGGTTGGCTTAAGTAGGACTTGTTTCATGAGTAATGACTCTCCAACCTCAGCTTGAGTAGTATGTGCACTTCTTTGAGGACATCTGTATGAACAGGTGACTCTACAGTCTCCTCCTCAGCTTGAGTAATATGTGCACTTCTTTGACTTGTGGTAAGGTTCTCTAGGCACTCATAAGATCTATGTCCATACTGATTACATTTAAAACAATTGCTAGCAAATCCTCTACCTCTACCTCTTGAATAAGGTCTTCTTCCTCTAAAAGAATCATTACCTTGAGATAATTGTTCTTGGTGATGTGATCTAGTGGCTTCTTCTCTATGAGCTTGCCACTGACCTCTACCACTTGGTGGTCCTCTTCCTCTAAAGCTTCTACTTTTCCCTCTCGAACTTTGTGCTTGTTTTCTAGAAAGCTTCTCCTCTACTTTGAGAGAATATTGGTATGCCTCTTCCACTGTTCTTGGACACAAAAGATTAATCTCATCCTGAATATTATATCTCAATCCATTGAGATACCGAGCCACTTTCTCTGTGTCATCTTCAATATGACTAGCTCTAATGGTCAACCTATAAAATTCTTCTATATAATCTTTTACTCACATTTCTGTTTTGCTTAAGATTTTGCAATTTCTTGAAAAGATTAAGTTGGTAATCTTTAGGCAAGAATTTACATTTTAGTTTAGCTACCACCCTTTCTCAGTTCTTGATCGTTGACTTCTCTTTTCGTCTTCTTTCATCTTGGACTCCATCCCACCAAAGAGATGCATGACCCTTTAATCGGGTTATAGCAAATTTCACTTTCTTGTCATCAGCAATATTTTCATATTCAAAATATTTTTTAATTTCACTTATCCAGTTGATCAGTTTCTCAGCATCTAGTTTTCCTTAATACATAGGCACTTCCAACTTGGGTTTGGAACTCACTCCCACAATTGCTTTGAAGAGTCTTGTCTCAAATCCTTCTTCTGCTGCTTCTTCTTGAGGTTCCTCCTCTTCATCACTGACATCAACCATGTCAATGCCTCCTCTTTGCACAAGCTGCATAGCATGCAATCGTGCTTGCATTTGTCTCATTTCTTTGAGGATCTCTGCATTCGCAGCTTGTCTTCCTTGTCCTCATCCTCTGCCTTGAACTCTGAATGCCATCTCTTGGCAAAGAAAATCTTCTCTGATCCTTATTTCTTGCTCTGCTAGCAATGGTATAGGATTGAAAAATAGTCTTCTCATACAAATTTTGATTTCATGCCATTAAATTAGATTAGAAAACTACAGTTGTAAATAGCACTTCAATAGCTATCAGATATGCAAGAAAATAAAATCAATTGAAACGGACTTGTGATTTAATAAAGCATACTACCCTGTGAAGTCTTTTATACCTCAGAAAGAGGATTGATAATTTTAATCGCTACCTCCCATATGTGGCAACTAGATGACAAACACCTCTTCACTGGTAGGCTAGCAAATTCCTCCTATTCTACATTGATATGGCATATACAAAAATGAACACCATATCTTCAATAACTATTCTTAGCGCCTTTCTCTAGCAGCAATCTTCAAGACTCAATGAGGTATTTTGAAATCTAAAATCTGCAACACTTCATTGAGTGATCTCTTTTAATGATTATCGTTGCTATTGCAACAATAACTTGACTTAGAAATTCTTGGCTAGCTCCTATGCATCGATATCTCTATTGGGTAATCATCAAAAAAATTACAAACTGTAAAGACTTACTTCTGTATGCTATTCACTTGGCTATGAATGTATTTCTCACCCCAGCGGCTATATCAGATTTGCAGCGATCTTGACTCAGACAACAAGTGACAGATTCACCAGCAATCTATCTTTGAATCAGCACCTTATGATCTCCTTAACTTGGCATCTTCAACAATATTCTTCTATTGAACAATGCTTATACTTCATTCCCAACATGACTTTATGTAGCAGCCTAGCAAACACTTTGACTAAGGTGATTAGTTGCAGCCTGGATTAGATCAGTATGCAATCATTTAATCCCATCAGACACTATTGACAGGCTTTGATACCAACTAATGAAGTATCCCTAAACAATAGGCAAAGAATAAACTAATACACTCCAAAACTACAACAGAGAAAAAACTCACGAAGAAACAAAAACATTAAAATGCACAGCAACAAACTTTATTTACATTATGGTTTCACACCTACTTCCTCGTAGGCTACAACATAGGCTTGATTTTATACTGCAAAATAGGCTAAACAAAGTTTGAAACTGATATGAATCAATCCCTACAATCCCTCTAACTACCTATTCTTTAGTTAAAACTAATTGATTCAGAGGATTGTGAAGAGCTCACAACCTCACGTTATTTTATCTAGAAAAATCTAGAACAACAAAATTTAATAATAAGCTAAAATAATAATGTGCCTGATCATCCATCTTGAACCTCTTTTGTCACGAGATCAACCTCAAATTGAAATTTTTGCTCGATCTCGAGGAGACAATGTACCAATATACTTATTTCCATTGGGGCATCCAAAAAAATTTTAAAAATTTGAATTTTGATCATGGCAAGTTTATTCTTTGAACCAAGGTAGCAAGTACACTGCTTCAAAGAGGGGCAAAATGTAGACATACAAAATCGACATCATGCATCTAAATCTAACTAATTAACATCAAATTCTTTTGTTAATGAAATAAAGCAATTTATTCGATTAAGTTCCTCCTTTAATTAAGTAAATTAACTTTATTTAATTTGATCCTCACATACCTCTTTGATTAAATAAATCAATTTTATTTAATCAAATCGTAACATCTCTTTTTTAATTAAATAATTCTCTTTATTTATAATTAATCTCTAAAGTCGACCATTTAAATTAAATAAATTCATCTTTATTTGTTTTAACACTAACATCATCCTCTTTGATTAAATAAATCAAATCTTTATTTAATTAAATCTAAAATCATTTTCTTCTCATTTTGATTTATTTTAATCCTAAAATCTAAGTCAAAAGTCAAAATCACTTAATCTTCACTTAAATTAATCAAACCATGATTAATGCTAATCATAATCACTCCAATTCTCTAGATTTTGAAACTTGTGCAAATAAATCATTTCTTTTGATTTATTAAATCTTTTTTTTCAAAAAAGGCATCAAAAAGGAATATTTTCCAATTTGAATTCTCCCTCCCAAGTGTCTTGTCCTTCAACATGGCATTAACTCCTCTTACATTGTCTCTTACATATCTCCCACTTGGCATTTAAGACTCTTTCTTCTCCCTCCAACAAGCCAACTTTCAAATTTCAAATTTGAAACTAATAGCATTTATCATGCACAATAACCAAAATGTGCACAACCTTCCTCCATTGACATGTTGACAAGTGGCATCTTGTCATTGGCTCATGTTTTGTCCCACATTGTCCATGTCTTGCATTCTTCCATCCTTCTTGGTTATAAATAAAGGCCTCCTCTATTTTATTAATCCTCCACAATCTTAGGCATTTGATCCACAATGTTATGCACAAATTTATCATTGTCATTTGAATCCATAGCATCTTCAAAGCAGTTTCATCATTTAGCTTATCAAAAGGGATTGGGAAAGGGCTACTTTCCACATCAAAGTAGCACCAATCCCCCTATGGGATGATGTTTGAGTAGTTTAGGGATAGATTTCATGCTTATCTTGCTTATAGTTTCATGCTAGTTTGATAATGTTATTATTTCTTTTACGTTTGCTCAACAATTTCTTGGGGAGGGCTTTTATCTCATTTGTTCAAAATTGACTGATTTAACACCATATTTGTCAATCTTTGATCAATGTAGATTTTGGTCTTCACACTACTTAATATAACAAACAAGAAATGATGACCCTCAACTTAGGCAAACAGTTGTGGATACAAATGTCATGATGTTTGCTAAAGATGTATTAGAAAAAAAAAATGGATTCATTGTATTACAGATAAATGTAAATCTAATTTCCTATAAGAAATGTATTTAATATACACATTTGATGTATTAAACATGAAATTACATATATATATATTCACTTTATATTTTTGGAAATAATTATGCATACCATACATTTCAGATTTTATATTTTGTGTTTTTGGGTATCCAACTTCATTTTTTCAAAGAATATATGATGAGTACGATTATTAAAATAAGGTATAGCTAACTCTAAAACCATCCAAAAGATATTTTCAAACAAGATGCACTTATGATATTTTGTTAAACTGAGTAGTATAGTTTCTTTACATAAAGACATACAATTATTACTTAATATTCTGGTAAAATTTGGAGAAATAAATATTTATACAATATACTTTGCTTCTTTATAAAACATTCTATAAATTATACTACTATCAGTAAACCTATATATACCAAATCGAGACCCCTAGAAAATCCACACATATTTTGCATTACACTAAAACCAATTTATATATATTGATTATTCATTGTGTATTCATTAATCCTTGCATATATTGAGCGGGTTGTGGATATTCTACTTAAATATAATAGTAATTGCATAAGATAAGGAAGAAATGAAATATGTTTAAGTAAAAAAATAAAATAAAATAGAACAAAATGAAATAGGAATAATTTCAGGGCACGACCCAGTGGAAGGGCAGCAACCTCTTAGGAGACGTGGCCTCCATAGGAGCCACCGCTGCCACCCCAAACAAGGCGTTGTTGTAGTTGCCCCTCTCGAAACCCTTCTATGTTGTTACCAACATACTCCCTACCTATGCTCGAATGGAGTTCTCAATGAGGGTCTGGGCATCCATCAGATCATAATAAGCAAAAATAATGAATTCTTCTCAGCATTTTAGAAGGTTGGTTTTTCCTAGCACATTCTCTTTTCCCATCTTATCGACCCCTTTTTAGGTGTTTCATTAATCATTGATTTGAAATGCCGAAGAAGAGATGAAAGTATTTTCCGGCATGTTTAGATTCACGGTGTTAAACCCAAGCCATCAAATTTATTTTGCTATATTGAAAAGGGTCTCCTCTGAGTGCAATGAGAGGTAGGTGGCAAGGGGCTCTGTAATGAGAAGTTAATAAATAAGGAAGGAGGATAGGAATCGTGTGGCGTATCCTAGTCATGATGATTAGACTGGTAGAAGTAGTTCCCCACCACACCAATTAATTGCTATCAATTTTGGAGGATATTTTAAGCGTGTAGAGAGCAGCTTGGCGTGTGGACTCAGAACTGTCATCAATAAAAATATCAGGCATTAGTATCGAGAGTGATAGTAACTTAAAATCAAGATCGAAACCTCTCAACTACCAGCCAACTTGCCTACGATAAAGTTACACATTCATAATGGCCTGTACAATTTTTAAACAGCAATCAGTGAAGATATAACAATGGTGACTGCGAATTCACACTAGTAAAAAATTTCCAAGTTTAAAAGAAACAACGAAATCTAGTGATCACACACTCATTAGTTGGCATTTAAATTGAGTGTGCCCAGAAAGAGAGTGAAGACATGGGCATTAATAAATTAATTAAAAAAAAAACAAACAAGTTTTCGTTCAAGCATAGTAACTTAACTTATTCACGGTAGTCTGTAAGTTAAAAAAGCTTACTTTCTTATAGTTGGAATTTATTTTTATAGAAGGATTTGGGCTACCATAAATTCTTATATTGATTTGAAAAGAAAACATATTAATATGTTTATTACTATATTAAATTGATACAATAGTTTTTCACGAATAGTTATATAATAACTAATGTGAATGTTAAAATAATTACAACTCATATAATTAGCAATGTTTGGAACACTTTAATCTATTATCATTTAATTAGATTTTGTGTGCTTCTATTGCCTAAGAAAAAGGAAAATAAAAGACACAAATAATTGTTTTCTATATTAACTTTATGTGATTTATTAACTTAAAATGTTTCTTCCCTAAAAAAAAAGGTAGGTGAATCGATTCCTACTCCTTTAAAAGGGGAGGAAATATAGTGATTTAATATAACTAAAAAGTATATATATTATTAACTTTTCTTTTTATAAGAAAAAGAGAACTAAAATGTTAGAATTAGCCTTTAAGGGAATAATTTATATTTATTCTTTATATTTAATAATTATTACTTATTAACTATTTATGGCTTAATCTTTTGTTTATCTTATATATATAATAGCCCTTTAAGTAATAAGGTAAATAAAATATCTTATTTAATTATGGTTCTTTTAGAAAATAAAATATAATAAGGAATCTAGATTATTTATTATATTTATGAAAATTAGTAGTTGTAAGAAATTGGAAATTATTATTTGAATATATGTAGAATATGTGAGTTAAATAATTATTATTTTTACATTAAGAGAATTTAAAATATGATATTAACACCTATAGTAATATGATCAATTGATATATATATATGTATGTATGTATATATGTATATATATATATATATATATATATAGTACATACATACATACATACATACATACATACATACATACATACATACATATGTATATACATACATACATACATACATATATATATATATATATATATATATATATATGTATATATATGTATGTATGTATACACACACACACACACACACATATATATATGTATGTATGTATGTATGAGCACACACACACACACACACACACATATATATATATATATATATATATATGTATATATATATACATATATGTGTGTGTGTGTATATACATATATACATATATATACATACACACACATATCGTAACATTGTGAGTGTTGTTGAGCAAGATAAAATACCAAAGGGGATAACAAATATAAACCTAATGTTTAGAGTCATTATTTTATTGTTCTGATGTGTGTAGTTTTTTTTTTATCATGTATGGTTCTAGATAGTTATACACAATATGTATGCGTTTAGAAAAATAGTTGTGTCATTGGCATATGTTTAAATTGAGGGCATGGAAGATTACCACACTTTTAAATTATGTTGTGAAGGCTTGAAACACATAGTAAGTGATTAAATAGAGAAATTGTTATGACTCATTGATTTGGAATAACATTTATGATAATACTATCTACAATAATATCATAATGGTAGCAATATTAAAAGTGTTGATAATAAATATCATAATAATATTAATCATAAGGTTGAGAAAGCCTATTTATGTCAATGACATGTAATAGTTATATATGATCATAGTTAAATTTTAGTGAGTCTCAAATTACTAGATGTATGTTCACATAGATATTCTTATTAATCATAGTTAAAAGGAGGGCTTGTTGATAATTAGCCTTTTAGCCTTACGTCCCCTAGATAAAATCCTTATTAAAAGGTCTAATTTTATGCATAATAGTTACCTCATAATGGATTAATTAGGACAATTTAAGGTTTCCAATTGTACTCTTATCCTAAGCATCGATAAATTATTTATCCCTTTCATTATGGCCCTTGAAAGTATGAGTTCACATCAAAAAAAAATATGTAAACATTATTGAGACCTTATTGCAGTAATTATAATTTACTAATCTCCATATTGCATTCTTATTAAATAAATCTCAGCGACAAGGGCTCATTCCATACCTAACTACAACTATTAGCAAACAATATTAGCATGAGTTAGTATTCACTCCAACATGTTGACCAATAATTAACCTAATTATTGAGTTTAAAAAAAAAGTTGGGTTTTTTTCTAGTGAAAATTTTGGGCATGACTGATTCTAAATATATTTAAAAATAATAATTGAATTAGATTGCATTTCTTTTTCCATCTCTTTCGAAAACTAGGTTTTACTAGTAAACACCATTTTTAAAGAGTGATGCTCACCGTAAACAACATAACTTTTTTCTATGAAGGATAAAATTCTAATTTTTTTGAATTTAGCTTTGTAACTATGATATCTAACAAGTTCAACCCAATTATAATTTAGACATAGGTGCACTGTAAACAACATATTTTATTGATATATATCGAAATTCAATTTTATTTTTTTTACTGGATCAAGGACATCAATACATAGCCCAAACATATTTTTTAATTTTTTTTGATACTCTACTATTTTTCTACATGTGCAAAACAAAGAGCTTGATTTTCAATGAAAAAATAGCATTCATAGAAATAAAAAAATAAATATAATACTAAAATTAAATATATTTAAAATTATACTTTTTGGGAAGCTTATAATAAGGACTACATACTTTTAAAAAATAAACTTTAAATGAATTCATTTGATCCCCCAAAAGGTAAATCAAAAGTTGTTTTTTATCATCATTTTGATAGGTGTAAAGGAGACTTTGTTATAGGTATGGTTTAAAATTAGTGGGGTTCTATCTAGGGCGGTTTGATCTAACGTGGTTTGATCAAACCCTCTTCAATTTGAATCCTTTAAATGGAGATTTTCAAGGCTTAAATCATTATATTTTCTAAAAATATGTGATTTCAGAAAAAATTAGGATGTCCCAAAAAGTGTAAACCACTATTGTGGGATCACTCATTTCATCATTCAATGGAACAACCCCCATCTCCTTGCATAAATGTGATGCTCGTATAGGAATTTTATACCAATCCATTTGCATGCATGAATCATCCTTAGATGATTACTATGAATTGTGTTTATTTAACTAGTCATTGAATATTGTAAGCCGATAAATGGCATTCCTTCTAGGCTCCACCAAAGATAATATTTCTGAGTAAATCAAACAATCATATGATTGTTAGTTATTCTTAGAATGACTATAGTTTGAATTTAAACCCATACCAGCTACCCTTAAAAAACTCAGGTCTTTCTAATCTGAAACAGTGATATAATGGTTCCAATTTGTATGTGATTGGAAATGACAAGCATGTCTATCGATTTTATTGTTTGCAAAAAAAAAGGACACTAGTATTGATTAATTAATTGCTTAATCAGAATGATAGAACATTGATTGTTCACATGGTAATCGGATAACTTGAAACCAATAATAGGACATATTGACACAGTATTTTGTAAACTATTGCAAATGATGTATTTGTTTTACTATAAATAGCATCGTTTTGTTATAAACATTTGATTTGCTACAAAACACATCATTTTGTTATGAACAATATTTGATTTACTGTAAACATCATCGGTTTGCTATAAATAGTATTAATTTTGCTAAAAACAATATTGTTTTGTTATAAACATCATTGTTTTTCTATAAACAACATTGTTTTTCTATAAACAACATCGTTTTGTTATAAACAACTTTGTTTGGGTACAAACAACTTTGTTTTGTTACAACCAGTATTTTAGTATGTGGAAATTGTTCAACAAACCTGATCTCAGTTCTTTACTTCTTGTATTTCTGAAAAATAATATTTCAAACTAAAAACATTATTTTAAATGGAAGCAATCTGATATAATGGTTTTTATTTCAGAATGTATGTACAAATGAATAACTTAAGTCAACACATATATGTGTATGCACATAGACCTTCGTCTACGTACATACACATACTTGTGACATACCTTCTTTTGTTACTTATCTATTTATTCTTAAATGAAGACTAAATTACATTGAATGTAATCATGTGAGCATGAATGGATAATGTATTGATCAATTCCATTTAAATCATTTTTTTTATTTTATTTAAATAGAGGAAATAAGTAGTTAGAATTACTTTTCCATAGATATGTATGTGTAAAAAATAATCTCTTGTTTGAATGGAACAACACCTAAGTAGAATAGAGCACCTCAAGGAAGATAGTTGCTAAGAGATAACTATGTTGTTAAAATTTTCCTTCCAAGATGGGCATCGAAATGGAGTTCAAAGAGTATAGGTTTTTACTTTATCCAAAACCTATCATTTGTTGTTGCAACTTTATTTTTATGCTTTTCCAAGCAATTAGCCCATTATGTGTGTATGGACTTTGTGATAACACTCTCTACCATTCCTAGAATAGATCTTGCATTTCTCTAATCTTAGTTAGAGATTTTGTTGATGTATGGGCATGCACTAGATTCCACCTTGCATATTGTTCTCTTACTAAATTTTTTGTGTAGGGTCGAGTATTCTTCAAGTTGGAATAATTTTGGGGAAGCATCAACTTTGTGGTTAGGTGGTAAAGCACTTCAACCATGTTCTTTTCCACCAATAGAGGTGAGTGTCAAGAGGAATCATTGGATGTTTTCATGATTATCATGGTCTATGATTAACCTTGATGTAAAATTTGTATATTGTATTGACTTTGTGGCTCTATGAGCCAAGTCAACTTGGATATTGCAAATGACATTCAAATTGAATATATCTATATTTCACTCATTTTAGTTAGTCATGTGTTGCTATGATTGAAAATAGCTGCTTAGTTATGTCTTTTTAAAATTAAATATTCACAATATCATATTGCAATAATATAATTAAGTAATAATTAGAATGGGTTATTACATTTGGTATCAAAGCTTAGGGTTCAACTCTAGGCCTTTTGAGTCTAGAATAGCCATGACTAGGGGATAGTTGACCCTTGACCAAATTGAATTATCCCAAGAATTGACCAAGCCTAGATTGAATGCAGGTATGGGAAGGTCTAAGTCAAGATGAAAGAAAGGGAAGACCATTAGGACCTCAAACAAGGAATTTGTATTGGAAGAAAATACCAAGACTAAGGTTCAACTTGAGATTCCTAAAGATGAGACTCTAGCTCAAGCCCTCACACAAATTAAGCTAGAGAGAGGAAAGAAGATTGAGGAATCAAAGTGAATACCTAAGATTAAGAAGCTTTCCACAATTAGAGATTGGCCTCTAGGGTGTGGACCAAATGCACCCTTATCAACTAAAGAGGAAAAGGAGAGCCTACGTGCTCAACCCTCCTCTTCTAAGAAAATTGATGTAAATATTGACAAGGACCCAGAGGAGTGTCCTCTCTCAAAAAATGAGAAAACTGACTAATGTAATGAGAAGCCTTTGTAAATAAGGGTCTATTGACCCACACCTAATATAAATAAAGCAAGGTGTTATTTTTTATGTGTTCAAATGAAGAACTCCAAAATATGTTTACTGTGCATGAATGTGTATGCTTCAATAAATGAGTGATATATGCATGCATATATAATGCTATGTAGAATAAGAACATTTACTTGTAGAACCTAGTGTTAAGTTACAATAGACGTGAAATGTGATGCAGGTCAGGTGTAAGCCAACATGGTGACCACCAAGAAGGAGACAGGTGGTAGTGGGTCAGACAATGGGCCGAACAAGAAGCTAGAATAGATTCTAGAGCTTTTGAATAGGCAAGAGTCTAATATGGACCACATATAACATGAGGTTCAAGTGGCACGTGAGGATTGAGTTCACAGGAATGCATAAGCCAATCAAGGGGATGGTGGTCCAAGACAATTCCCACGAGGTGGAATTGAGGAAGAACTTGGAAAAGATCTCAAAAGAGTACCACTAGCCAAGTTTTATGGCAAGGAAATCAGAGCAAGATCTAAGGCATTGATCATTGAGATGGAGAAATACTTTAGACTCCATAACTTATTTGACCAAACTAAAGTGACATGGGCTACTTATCATCTTTTAGGAGAAGCAGCTACTTAGTGGGATAATGAAAAGTCAAAAAGGAATCTTCATCCTACTAAGATTACTTGGGAACTCTTCCTCCAATATTTTAGGAAGAGATGTTATTGTAGCTCTTTCTTGACAAGAAGATGATAGAATTCCAAAACCTATCTTAGGGGAGCATGACTATAACCCAATATTGGGAAAAGTTCACCAATCTACTTAAGTATTTTCCCCAATATTAGGGAGATGAATGTTTTCATATTTGGAAGTTCATATTGGGACTTAGACCCCACATTGGAGCTAAAGAAGAAATGCATGATCCTCTCACCATGAATGAATTCTTCCTAAAGGCCACCAAATAGGAGGAAATTGTAGTAGTTATCCAATTACAACAATAATGCAAATCCTAAGTCGTAGTTTGGGAACAAGATGTTTCATAAAGGATACAAGAACCATCAAATCCATAATCTCAAGAGGGAAAGTGATTCTCAGGAGAAAGGTGAAGGTGGTAATGGTGGAAAGAGCAAGAAGGAAAATAATAACAAAGGAAAAGATGACCAAAAGCAGAAGGGTTCTAGAGAGGACAAACCAGGAGGTCACAAAGGGCCTCGCGATGGGTGTTATACTTGTGGAGGTGATCATTATGCCTCAAATTTTCTACAACGGTCGAAGTTGTGAAGGGAGGGAAACTATCAATAGTCTCAACATCACTAGATCCATGCTACAGTGGACAACAAGCAAGTAGAGTATCAGGCTTCACAAATACAATTGACGGGCAAGCTCTACGGTCGAATTGTCTCTATTTTAATTGATACCAAGGCTACTGAATGTTTCATAGACCCTAGAGTAATATCCAAGATACCTATTAGATTGAGATACATGGAAAACTCATGGACAGTCCAGTATGGAAACTGAGTAGAGTGGAGGGTAGATACATGTCTCTTTTGCAGTGAGTTACAACTTCCAACCTTCAAAACCCAATTCAACCTACATGTGGCACCCTTAGGCTCATATTATGTAATTTTGGGAATAAATTGGTTAACTGAGCATAAGGATATAGTGAACTATGAGGATAAGGTAGTTAGTTTTCTGGATGATAATGGGAACTCAGTCAAGATTTATGGGATGCAAAGATCCTTAGAGCTTAGACAGATTTTTGCTATGTAGCTCAAAAAGGCTCATTAGAAGGGATGTACTATTTATATTGTGCATATCGGTAACCCTGATGGCAAGGAACCATATCTAGATGACTACCCTATTCTCAAGGATTTTTGAGATGTATTCCCTGATGAAATCATGGAGTTACCCCTGAAATAGGAATTTGACTTTTATATTGACCTTGTACCAAGAGTTGAGCCTCAATCCAAAGCACCTTATCAAATGACCACCACTGAACTCTATGAGTTGAAGGCCTAGTTAATGGAATTCTTGAACAAGTGGCTCATAAGACCTAGTGTGTCTCCTTAGGGAGCACCAATCATCTTTGTGAAAAAGAAGGATGGAACCTTGCATCTATGTATAGACTATCAAATGTTGAACAAGGTGACCATCAAGAATTGATATCCACTCTTGAGGATCGATGAGTTATTTAACCAAATGAAGGGAGCAATAGTGTTCTCCAAAATTGATCTCGGGTTGGGATACCATCACTTGAGGATAAAGGAAGAAGATATTTTGAAGACTACTTTTCAAACTCGGTATGGACATTATGAGTTCACTGTGGTACCTTTTGGTTTGACCAATGCACCTATAGCTTTTATGAACCTCATGAATAGTGTGATTAGAGACTATTTGGATGACTTTGTTTTTATTTTTATTGATGAAATTATAGTTTATTCAAAGTGTATTGAAGAGCATGATACACACTTGAGGATAGTTTTACAATGGCTGAGAGAAAGTAAACTCTTTGGGAAGCTATCCAAATGATCATTTTATCAAGATAGGGTGCACTATCTAGGCCATATTATTTCAGCTAAAGGAGTCTCTGTAGACCCTGAAAAGATCAAGGCAATCGTGGAATGGTCAGTACCTCAGAATTTTTCAGATGTTTGTAGCTTCATGGGCCTCGCAAGATACTATAGAAAGTTTATGCAAGGGTTCTCCCAGATTGCATCTCTAATTGCATCAATCCAAAGAAAGGGAATGAGGTTTGAATGGAACGAGAAGTGTGAACAGACATTCCAACTCCTGAAGGAGAGGCTCACTGTAGCACCAATACTAACCATCCCTGATCCTAATGGAAGATTCATAGTAATCACAAATTCTTCAGGCGAGGGATTGGGAGTAGTACTAATGCAAGATGGAAAAGTGGTGGTGTATGAATTCAGAAAGCTTAAATAGCATGAGGTGAACTATGCACCACATGATTTAGAGTTGCCTGCAATAGTTCATTCCTTGCAGATGTAGAGGAATTATCTCTTAGGGGAGCCATTTGAGATCAAGACAAACCATTTGGGATTGAGATACATATTTACTCAACCAAACCTTAATGCATGATAGCGAAGGTGGTTGGAATTCCTTAGTGAGTATGATTTTGAAATTGAATATATAAAGGGAAAAGAGAATAGAGTCGTTGATTCTCTTAGTAGACAAAGACATCTACTTGCCATGATCTCAATAAGGTATAATCTGAGATAGTAGGTGGTATAACATTTTCTAGGGGATGAGCACTATGAAAGGGTGAAGAGCGCCCTAGCAAAGAATCCATCATATCATCGGTGACATTGGCAAGAGACACTACACATATCATCTAGTGTTGTCATTGATGGTAACCCTAGTCAACATTATTTGATCCACACGTTAGCATTTGATCATACCGAAAGTTAGATTGAAGATCAATAATTATCTGTCAAGCAAGAACAAAGCATCCAACAAAATTGTGTCCATTGATTCATATACAATTTTTTGTTATCTTTTTGAGTTGTGGATTTCAAGGAAGGTAGTGTGGTGTATAATCTTTGTTATCATTGAATCTTATATCCTTGTATCAATTCGTGTGCAAGCTAGAAAATCCGGTTGATTAATTTTCTATTTAATAGTGCATGAAGGCCAACTAAGAGAATATAGCCATTGCAGATATTCGAGGAGTAATTGTTTAAGTGTTTTTGTGTTTGAGCATGTTGATTTGGGTCCTCACTATGTTGTGGCTAACTTTGGTTGGTGTGCATTGAGAATTATTTATGGATTGAGTTGATAGTTTGTAAATATTTTCGATTTTGTTGGAGCCGACATGTAGCGATTAAATCTTTAGTTGTGGATATATATATATATATGATTGAATATATCATTTTGATATATGTACGAAGTGTGTTGGTGTGTGATGCAAAAATTAGAGATATTGTAGAGTGATTATGCACAATTTGACCTATGTATAAAAGGATTTTGTGATGTGAGTTAAAGTAGATAGAGTAGAATCAGACAGAAGGTCAAGAAATCGATTGATGTGCTTAACCAAAACTATTCTTAGGCATTTGTAGATGCTATTTCATAGTTCACCACTCTAGTTGTCTTTTGACATTGATTGTAAGGAAGTAAGCCTTTTTGTTTTTGAGTAGTGAGCTCTAGGAAGTGTGCCTGAATGCAAGTGCATTCCCATTTTTATAAACATATTTTTGAGTATACTCAGATCATATTGTGGATTGACCTCCACCGTGGTTTTTCCCCTAACAGGGTTTCCACGTAAAAAATCCTTGTGTTATGGTGTTGTGGTTGTTTGTTTTATGTTCATGCATCTTTATCTTGGTTGAATGTTATAAGTGTTTTTGAGATTAGATTAATAAAGTTAAAAATTATAGAACACTGATTCACCCCCCCTCTCAGTGTTCCTTGATTCTGACAATTGGTATAAGAGCCTAGTTCCTCATAAGAATTTTAATATCTTAGGGAAGATCTTGGAAAGTGTTTCCATGGATTCAAGTAGTCTTCAATAGAAAATTTTGGTGGCCCTAGATGATCTTGATCAGCTCAAATCTGAAGTATGAGATTTACAAGCAAGTCTCAAGAATGCGGAGAAACTCATTCAATCATTGAAAGATAAAATAAATGAGTCAAGGGACAAGAGAAGGGAACTCTGTGATCAAATCAAGTAGAAAGAGAGTAAAAGCATTGAAGATTAACAACTGAGTCAATCCCTAAAGGAAAAGATAGAAGAGTTTGAAAATTTTTCCAGAGATAATGCAGTCCTAAAACATGAGATGTAATCTATTATGATGAGGATAACAAAGGAGATTGAAGATAGAAAGAAGAATGAAGAGAAGCTTGCTCAGTCCTTGAAGGATAAATTTGAAGAATGCAGTCAAATTACTAATGGATTCAATCTGTTGGAGATTGAATTGGAACAATCTAGAAATAATGAAGAAGAGCTTGAAAAGTAGATTGTTGATCTTAGAGATGAACTTGCTACTGCAAATAAATTCAAAGAGAATTTCAAGATTAGCTCAACCAAGCTTGATGAACTAATTAAAAGTCAGAGAACTAAAGGTGACAAGCAAGGTATTGGATATGAGAAAGGAGAAAGTTCTAGATCTAGACAAAGGAGATTTAGGAAAGGAAATCAGATGACCAAAGATGGAAGGTATCCAGTAAGACAACCTAATGCTCAAAGGTTCAATGGTTACTATTTTGTTTGCAGTAAATTTGGTCATATGGCTACTCAATATAGAAGCAGAATGAATCCAAGTGGTCCATCATTCTCAGGTCATTGCTTTAATTGTAATAATTTTGGTCATAAGTCAAATGAATGTAGAAATATGATGAAAAACTTTTATAGAGATGTCATATGTTATACATGCAATAGATTTGGCCATATTAATAACTAGTGTAGATCAAGAGAAAATCAATGGAACAACTAGTCTAGACAAAGAAATGTGGTGTGCTACAATTGCAAAAAATCTACCCATATTTCTAGATTTTGTAGAAACAAAAAGGGTCCCGTAAATCAAGGGAAAATCATACAGAAGGATGAGAAGGGAAAAGGAAAAGTTACTGCATATGAGATTAGGAAGCAAATGAAGAAGATACATGTGTGAAAAAGAATCCCTCTATTGCAGGAAAATGATTCCACACCAGAACTTGGATGTGGTAATTTCACTAGGAATTAGTTTTGGGCCTCTAGCCTAGGGAGAGCTATCAAGAAAATATCTTAAACCCCTTGTCAGTAGTTGGTACCAGGATATGGATGAGTGTAGTGAATGCATTGATGATCTACAGATGATGTTGAAACAGTTGGAGAGAGTATTTATGAAGAATTCAAGGTCCGCAAAAGATTTATCTTTCACAGAGTATGGAAGCAAGGTATCTAGATGAGTTAGGGAAAAAGAATTTATTGTGACAAAAAGTTAGGTGTGCAAATGATAAAAGGTCATTTGTATTCTTCATTTGTCACTTTGCACTTTGAGAAGAAGAATTTTGGAGAGCTATGAAGTGAACTTTGGAAAAACTTGGTGAAGATTCAAGTGTGAAGGGGATTTGACGATCAAACCCTAATTCAGTGAAAAGGTATTTATTGGGAAAACTTGTGAACTTGTGAATTTGTGAAAATGGTTGCTCCATTGGTAGTTGATATCAAGGATAGACCCCATCTGAAATTCAAGTGGCGTCCTTTCAAATCTATTGAGAGTGGGCCCTTAGGTGCATTTTTGTTTGTTCTGTACGGTGTCTTGAATATTGAAGACATTAGGGCATACATTCATGCAAATATTAAGGAGTTAGGGAGCTCGTAGTTGTTGAATTTGTATACAAATCATATAGTTGGAGAAGATTTCAAGGTAAAGCCTGAATTCAAAGCCCTAGAGGAGAATAAATTCACTCAGATTGTAAAATTTCCCATTTTTGAAGAAAAAAAGTGGGTTTGGTACATTTTGAGCTGAGTTCATGCTGAATTGATGTGGTTGAATAAACCATTTCAGATTGCAAAAGAAGCCAGAAGCATTGTTACTGGTTTAAAGTCCTCTAGTGGGTTGCCAATCTTGAATTCCATGAAGAATCAGACAGTTTATGATGCAACTAGTTCAATGTTTCATAAAAGAGCTATCACAATCAATGATATTATTGAAGTGGATGTCATATTTGTATATATGGTCATTGGTTACAAAATCTATCATTCCAATCGAGATAATTTTGTATCTATTAATCATGTTTTCTGCACAATAACAGCCAGACAAAATATGATATCCTATCTCTCTTGAAAGGTAAATCTATATCGGCAAGCCTCAAGAGATAAACCCCAATGTATCTAATGTCAGGTCTTGACAGTGTATAAAAAAACTCAGTAATGAAATGTCAAAATGCTAGTAATCACAATGGGACCTTACTATGAGCAAAATACTGAATCAATTTTATCAGATTTAACAAACTAGTGATCCTTAAATCCAAGATTTAACCCAATAATTAAAGAAATAGAAAAGGATAAGAGTTTTAAAGAGATTTCTAGATCTAATAATACTCCTAAACTTAACAATGAAAGTAACCGATACTCGGAATGGACCAATCCCTCAAAACTAATTTCTACTTGACCAAGATAAGTCCACAATCTCACAGAAAATAGTGCAATCTTCTGAGGTGTTAAGATTTTCAAATCATGAACACTCATTCAAAAAACCCTATTGCAGTTGAAGTGAATTAACCTTCACAATCAAACTTAAGCACGAGGAATATGAGGAGTCCAAGCTAACTTTGCAAAGTAACTAACAATCAGTTGGTTGCGAAAAGTATGGACTAAGAGATTGCTACAACATTTAAGCATCAAATCACAAACATTATCAAATCAAATCTAATCTAAATATTTATCAACTCTAAGCAATTTTAAAGATGGAAAAGTAAGAAACATGCAAAATAAGAAAGCACAAATATGGCACCAAATCACAATGTCACTATGTGCATTCAAATTGTTCACTGTAGCAACAATTTTAGCTTTTTGTTACAATATTTGCTTGAGGGCAGCTACCTACTAACTTACTATACTTCTATATTATGGTTTATGAGTTCTGACTTCCTAACTATTTCCAACTATCTAATTCTTCTAACCCTTTACAAATGAGGCCACATGCCCAATATATAGAAATCCCATAA
>VDFB02376135.1:81780-146999 GCA_007258455.2 Sequoia sempervirens | reverse complement strand
CTCAACCAATATGCAACATACCAAGCAGTGTTGTCATCAATGAAAACACCACCAAACTAGATCATACTTGCAATAGGTTGCTACAACACATTATTTTGAGGTGGGTAAAGGGTAAATTTGGGTTTAGGTGGAGTAGGTTTATGTGATGGTGGGTAAAGGATGAGTTGAGGTTGAATAATATTAACATCCCTTGGAAAATGAGAGTCCAACATAGGCTATTCATCTTCTTCTAAGGGAATAATATCATTATTATCAATGTTATCCTTGTCTTTCATCATGATATCCTCCCTAGGAGGAGAGTTTTGAGGAAAACTACAGACCACATGTTCTTGACATTTGAGGGTTGGTTCTTCTAAAAGGCATCCATCACAAGTAGGGGAATGATCAATGATGAGATTCTCTTGTGTATAAATAGTGGGGAAATTAGGAGAAGATTCTATTTGATTGTCATTTTTTTGTAAGGTCTCATTCTCTTGTTGCATATTGGCTACCCTAGTAGGAGAGATTATAAGATGTTCATTCAAGGTTGAAGTTTGTAAAGTAGCTTCATCACAAGTGGGGGAGGAATCAAGAGAAGGACCACTATGGTTGTCAAATAGATTGTCCCAAATAGTGGGAGCATTAGGGAAGGGAGGGTCAAGATTCTCATGACTCTTAATAGGTATATCTTCTAATACCAACCTATCTTCATGTCATTGAGGAGGGGTATTAAGAGAAGGAAAATTTTCATGGTCATGGTTATGGATAATAGGTAAGGTGATGTTTAGAAATGTTTCTATGATCACATTTTCTTTTTGTCTAACATCTTTCAAAGGGGAACGAGGAGATGGACAATCAAGAACCTCAATGCTTGTATCTTCTATCACCAAGATACCTTCAACACTAATAGGAGAGCTATCAAGAGAAGAACAAGTATGATTTTTATGATTGTATACATTACCATTCTCACCAATGCGAAATGTAATATTCAAGATTTTGTTAATGGTTTGATCATGTTTCTTAAAGACCTCATTGTTATAATCGAAATTGAACTCATAAAATGAAACAAACAATGCATGAAATGAGCTAAGTTAAGCTTGATCTAATGAAATGCATGTTAGAAAAACTTAGCCAACTGATACAGGTAACTAATGGCAGCAAACAAAAGCATAAAAATAGGGTTTTTAGCTCTATAAAAGACAGTTTCAGGGGTGAAAAGGGACTAATTCGCCCAAGGTGGCGAATGAGTCCTAGTAGGGACTTTTTCAGAATTTTCAAAAATTTCTGAGTGATTTTGATGTTTTATGTGCTCTATGATGCAGACCTAAAATGAAAATGCAAAAGTTTAGAAATTTTTAATGATTTAAGATGCAAAAATGGAACCTATATGCACTTGCACAAATGCAAAATTTGAAACTCTATAATATAATTTAACTAATGCAAAATGCAATGCAAGCTAATTCTAGGATGATGGTGGACTCCAAATCAGACAAGAAGGTATTCAAAAGGCAGTTTCACCAAAATGAACCATATAATTTTGTGTAGGTGTTATGACTCTCTTGCTCAATTAAGGGTTTTCACCTAAGTGAGAGAGATAGACCCCCAAAATCTAGGTGGTTCACTCAAAATAATGCAAGCATATTTGGAATATGAATGAAATGTGCCTAAATGAGATGCAAAGAATTGATAAAGACTATTGATTATAAATGTAAAACCTAAGAAATACAATTTGTTGGAAAAAAAACTATAACAAAAATGAAAGAAATTGAATGTGAGCACATGAGAACTTTCTAGAGACTGGAAATGACTTTTGAAATGTTGTTGATGCTAGAAATTTGGCCTACAGGGACTCATTCGCCATTTTGGGTGAATTAGTCCTAGTTTTGAGAAACTGTCCCAGAACCCATTTCAGACAAATTGGTATCCAAAACTACAATTAAACTTTTTATGCTAGGAAATGGGATTCATTCACCACTAATGAAGAGTGAGTCTAATTTTGAATTTCTGAAAATCCAAAAGAGGAAACAAGAGCCCTCGATTTGTACTACAGTTCCTAACAGTTGTCTGCTTTTGAAACTTTGATTTTTTGCACTGTAATAGACTTTTTGTGGATTTTTTTCCTTAGTATACAAGGAGATGTCTTCAAAAACTTTGCAACTCAATTCAAAATTATTTCCAAGCTTTCAAGATGCCTAAATCTACAAAAACACAATAAAAGGAGAAATGTTGGATGTTAGGGCATTGCGTTTTTCCTTAGTCAAACCCCTTTTAGGTAATTAAACCAAAATGGAGAAATGATGTAATGAAACATGAAAAAATGGAGTTAATACCTTGCCATGATAATTGATCTTTATTTTTTGCAACAAAACATTAAGAATCTACCCTTGAATGTTTGAAAATTGATCTTGAATGACTTGGAATGCTAAAAACCCTAGCTTGCTTGACTTGAATTGGAAGAATGGTGGATGAATAATGACCCAAATGGAACTAATTCACCACCTTGGGAGAATTAATCCCACATGGCAAGGAATAATTCAACTAATGGGTGAATTATTCCCAAAGGGGTCCTTTTGATAGTTGGAATGTCGGGAGATAAGAAAATCAAGTTTATATAATGACTTTTTTCGATTATTTAATCAAATTATGCCCTGGGATACATGATATGGGGCCATAGGGGCATATTAATGATGATATAAAGGGTGGATAAGGTCAAGGACACAAATTTCAATGTGAAAGTGTGATTAAATACACTTTACAACACTAAAATGAGGTCCACATAGCCTAGAAAGGGATAACATCCAATGTGAATGTGCAGGACACATTACAACACTAGATTAACATTAATTTTATTTTACAAGCTTTCTAGATTGATGTGATAATTCAATTAAATACATTTTACATTGTTGAATTAAGGTAAAATGGGTTCATTAAGTCTAGAGAGATGTGAAAGTCTTTTGTACAACACTTTACAACACCTTTACAAGACATTGTTAGATGTATTTTATTTAGTTTTCAAGGGTCGAAGACCTAATGTGGACATGTAAAACACTTCACAACATCAAATCAAGGCCATATTAAGTCCAATTTATCATCAATTATTCCCAAATCAAGCAAGTTTCCTTTTTTCTATGGTACAAGTATATAAGTTTCTATTTACTATTCTATATTTTCAACCATTCACATAATTAATCTAATTTGTGGTTTGAATTGTTATTGTGTAGGAAACTTCAGAGCAACTAACTTCTTCGAGGAGGCTCAATTTTAATGGTCCAACATAGGATTAGGATATGATATATATTGATATGTACTTAGGGTTTGATAGATCTTGAGATGGCTTATATGCCACATTTTGTAAAACTTGTTCTGAGTAGGCATATGCCAAATTTGTATATGCACAAACATAATTATTCTACATTTTGATATATAAGAATTGATATTCAATCTAATTTGTTACTCGTGTGCATGTCTTTCTACTTTGAATTTTCAAAATGGAATGTATAATTATCTTAGAATGGTTTAAAGTTATGATCAATAATGTATGTTATAGATTAACAAGATTGCATTTTAATAGAACTTATGAATTAAAATTGGTAATCTATCTATGTTAGAGTTCATTCATATTAAGGTTCACCATACATTACATTCCATGAGACCACATTTATTTGAGGGTTTTTTTCAAACAATTCACTTTGTTTTCTATTGTGCCACATTTTTCATACATGTCTACCAATACATTTTTATCAAACACTTGATTTGAGAATACACATGATTTGAAGCTCTATTGAATGAATTTAGATTTGAAATTATTTTGTTTTTTGAATTAAAATGAATAAAAAATGGTATGAGAAGCACTATATAATATTTGTTGAGAAGAATTGTTTGAAAATATGCCTCAAAGAATTGTGGTCTCATAGACAAGGTAAAAAAGATGAAAAGACTAACTTGTGATAGCATTATGGCATTAATTACTTTGATTGATTAAAACTTCAAACAAATGGATACAACTTAATGAAATATGTCATGTTACAATGTCCATTCAAAAGTAATATAATCATCTTGATAAAACAAATATCACTCAATGTTCATTCAAGCTTAATAACATGTAAGAGGTATAAAATCATCTTGAATAAGAATAACTATCTTTCAACCATGGGGGTTTGATAGAACCTTAAAAAAAAGTTCTTACAACTGAACAAGATACATGATCATTAGATTGTTCATGTGAAATCTATACAATAATCACGATCAACAATTAAGATAGCACTCAACCATGATGCAACCATTAAACAAACCAAATTAGTGAGAAACTACCATTAAAAAAACCAAATACAACTCCATGATATGCATGTTATTTGACCTTCGACATGCAATTTGTATTATTGCAATGCACAAGAATGAATTTTGATAACCATAATGCATCAATAAGAAAACTAGGCATACTATATGGGCTTGATGCACACTAGTCATAATGCAAAATTCACACAAAAGAATTAACATTGATATGATATTGTCATATATGTCAATGAACCTTAACCCACACCAAACTTGCTATATTGCAATTGTTGTCATATATGCCATTCAACCTAACACAATTGAGGTTTTGTATTTGGTAAGAATTTGAGCAAAAAATGAAAGTTAGAGATGATGGTTAAGATGGATTTGAACAAATGAAGTTGTTGTTATAAGCATTGAAAACTCTATCAAACAAAGGGATCTTGTTTTCCTAAGCGTTGAAATTGAAGCAAAACAATTGAAGCCTAAATTTAACCACTTACAAAAGGAATGAAAAGATAAGAAGAAGATTTTATTGTCAATGAAAAGAAGGTTGTCTACTCCAAAAATAGTTGCAATGCATGTGGATGGGTACGTTTAGGCTAGGCATGGCCATTTTTTGAACCCAAACATGCTAAAATAGTTAGACCTACATTGGACCAACGATATCCCTTAAGAGTCCAATGTGCAAAAAGGAAGCAATCTTTGATGGGTTATTACTTAGAGACCGTGATGCTTAAAAAATATTCATTTGAGGCTATGGAATTGTATTGCAATCCTCTTCAATAAAATCTCTCTATTTTTTCTAGCTCGAAGGAATTTTTCCATGGTGACAAGTTTTTAGTTGAGGAAGAAGTTGTCAGATGCAATTAGTGTAAAGTTGTAAAGTGGTGCAACTTTCATTTTGCAATTCATACGACCAAACAAATTATTCCAACATGTATAGATGGTTACATTTATGCTAGGAATGGTCCTCTTTTGCACCCAAACATGCCGAATCACTTTGACCTAAATTGGACTGGTGATTTCCCTCAAGAGTCCTAAGTGCTAAAAGACAATAATCTTTGACAGACTATTACTCAGAAACCGTGATGCTTAAAGACTCTTCATATGAGGGTATGGGATCATGTTGGGATCCTATTTAATAACCTCTCTTGGTTTTTTCTATCTTAGAGGTTTTTTCTCGTGGTGATGAGTTTTTAGTTGAGGAAAAATTTGTTAGATGCAAATAGTGTAAAGTTGCAAAGTGGTGCAACTTTCATTCTGCAACTCGTACGACCAAACAGATTTATCAAAATGTCCAGATGGGTACATTTATGCTAGGCATTGTCCTCTTTTGTACCCAAAACACACCGAATCACTCTGAGCTACATTGGACCGATGATTTCCCTTTAGAGTCCAAAGTGCTAAAAGACAACAATCTTTGATAGACTATTACTCAGAAACCATGATACTTATAGACTCTTTGTCTAAGGCTACAGGATTATGTTGGGACCCTATTCAATAAACTCTCTCAGTTTTTGCTATCTCAGAGGAATTTTCCCATGGTGACGAGTTTTTAGTTGAGTAAAAAGTTGTTAAATGCAAGCAGTGTAAAGTTACAAAGTGGTGCAACTTTCATTCTGTAACTCGTACAACCAAATGGACTATTCCAACACATCCGTATGGGTAAATTTACTCTAGGAGTGGTCCACTTTTTCACCCAAACATGTTGAATCACTTTGAGCTACATTGGATCAACAATTTCCCTTAAGAGTCCAAAGTGCTAAAAGGCAACAATCTTTGACGGGATATTAATCAGAAACCATAATGCTTACAAACTCTCTGTCTTAGGCTATGAGATTGTGTTGGGACCCTCTTTAATAACCTCTCTTAGTTTTCGCTATCTTGAGGCATTTTCCCATGGTGACGAGTTTTCAGTTGAGAAAAATTGTCAAATGGAACCAGTGTAAAGTTGCAAAGTGGTGCAACTTTCAATCTGCAACTCGTACAACCAAATGGATTGTTCCAACACATCCATATGGGTATTTTTACACTAGGAATGGTCATCTTTTGCACCCAAAGATGCAAGTAGTGTAAAGTTGCAAATTGGTGCAACTTTTGTTCTGCAACTTGTACAACCAAATTGATTGTTCCAACACATCCAAATGGGTACATTTACACTAGGCATGGTCCTCTTTTATATCCAAATACACCGAACCACTTCGAGCTACATTGGACCAACGATTTTCCTTAAGAGTCAAAAGTTCTAAAAGACAACAGTATTTGATGGGATATTTCTTAGAAACTATGATGCTCACCAACTCTCTAAATGAGGCTATATGATTGAGTTGGGAATCTCTACAATCACCTATCCTGGTTTTTGATATCTCAGAGGCATTTTCCCATGGTGATGAGGTTTCAGCTGAGGAAAAAGTTGTCAAATGGAAGTAGTCTAAAGTTGCAAAATGGTGCAACTTTTGTTTTGCAAATCGTACGACCAAATAGACTATTTGAACACATCTAGATGGGTATGTTTACACTAGGCATGTGGTGATCCCACAATAGTGGTTTACAATTTTTGGCTAAACTAGACACTAAATTTTTTATTTTTAACTAAATCTTCACATTCAGACACCTATAGCGGCTAAACTGTGAGGAATTTGAAGATGATGCAAACTAGAGTCTCATCACATTTTGTCTGTAGATTCTAAAAATATTTTTTTCAAAATTTTTGGAATCAAATTGCAATTTTTTTTCATCTCCCACAAAAACTAGGTTTTTTCAAAAAACAACATTTTTAAAAAGTGACGCACACTGTATAACACATAACTTTTTTTCCATGAAGGATAAAATTCTAATTCTTCCAAATTTAGATCTGCAACTCTGATATCTAGTGCTTGCACTTGGTTAGATAGTTTTTTATTGAATATTTTTTCTTTAATCAAGTTTTGAAGTCAAACCAATGACAATTCAGACATAGTGTGACCTTATAACGCATAACTTTTTTTGTATATATCAAAATTCAATTGTTTTTTTTGTTGGATCAAGGACTTCAATATCTTCTGTACTCATATTTTTCAATTTTTTTTTGATAATCTGCTATTTTTCCACATGTGTAGAATAGATACCTTCATTTTTGATGAAAAACCTATGTTTAATAAAACTAAAAAAATAAATACATAATAAAACCAAAACATATTAAAATTATATTCATTGGATAGCTCGTTTTGAGGACTACCTAAATCCAATTGGGTTTGTGAAGATTTCCCCATTTTCATCCTCAACCTGAGCATCAAAGCATAAAAAATTAGGTTTTTTATGTGAACAAAGTCAAAAATTAGGGAAAAGGGGGATTCGCTAGAACCAGGGGGGTTCTAGCAAACCAGGGTTCATTCGAAACTTGGTTCATTCGAACCCCCTCAATATTCATTTTTCCTTTTTTTTTGGGTGGGAAATGTGGGCCCTGTGATTGATGGGTTTAGTCGAACCCCTTTATGGTTCGGTCGAACTTGTAGGTTCATTCGAATCCCTAAAACCAATTTTTTTGCCATGGGGCCATTTTTTCTCAGTTTTCCTTCCTCCATCAAATTGTAAACCACTATTGTGGCTTCACCCCATGGTCCTCTTTTTCACCCAAACACGTCGAATCACTTTGAGCTACATTGGACTCACAATTTCCCTTAAGAGTCCAAAGTGCTAAAAGGAAACAATCTTTGACAAGCTATTACTCAAAAAATGTGTCACCTAGAAACAATCCATTTGAGTTTATGAGATCATGTAGGGACTCTCTACAATAAACTCTCTTGGTTTTTGATATCTCTAAGGTGTTTTCCCGTAGTGTCAAGTTTTCAGTTGAGGGGAAAAGGGTTAGATGGATGCAATGTAAAGGTGCAAAAGGATTTATGGTTCGTTCTACTCCTCGTTAGTAAGTGAAGAAGTGAATCATTTACTCAAATACATTTATGTCATGAACTACACACATGAATACAAAGTATATGCATGAAAACACGTAGCTCATAAATTATACATTGCAATACTCATAAGTGACAAAGTATAAACATAAGTTGTAAAGTATACACTTGAATATACTTAAAGTATACACAATACACACGATATTATCATTCAAGAATTGCTATCAAGTATAGGATTTACAAAATTCCACATAGGCATACAACAAACAACCTTAATACATAGTCATTTCCCCGTAGGGGAAGGAAATAGATCACAGGTTGCCTTCACAGTCAACACACTCTTCCACAACAGTAGCACGCTGATGTTCTAGAGTGAAAAACACCTGTAAAAACCATCAAGGTAGTAGTTAAACTACATACAATAGAAAAGATGCTTAGAATAAAAAATCTATATTTATTCTAAACAACACAAATGATGATGAAATGGTAATGAAAACTAGAAAAGATTCTTAGAATAAAAAATCTATATTATTCTAATTTGTCACATACCTCTGCCAAATGATCAAAGTTGGCTATTGTTGCAGCAAATCCATGATCAATCATGCCAGGAACATCACAATATACTTCAAATGATAAATCTACATGGTCACAATAGAAAATATGCTTAGAATAATAAATCTATATTATTCCAAACAATCTAAATGATGATGAAATGGTAATGCAAACTAGAAAAGATGCTTAGAATAACAAATCTATATTATTCTAATCTGTTACATACCTCTGCCAAAGGATTAGAGCTAGCTATTATTGCAGCAAGTCCATGATCAATCATGCCAAGAACATCAAAATATACTTTGAATGACAAATCTATGTGGTCACAATAGAAAAGATGCTTAGACAAACAAATCTATATTATTCTAAACAACCTAAATAATGAACCTTGGCAGATAATTAATATCAAAGTGTGATGAAAAATATCATACCTATCCCATACAACAAATGATCCGCTACTCAATTGTGCCTAAAGGTTCATCCCTTACCTTCAGAGTTTCCAGTAATGCTTCATGATCAACACTACTAATTTCCATAGTTCCTTTTTTTTTGTCTAGCATGATATCTCAATAACTTAAATTTTTTTGCTATAACAAGGTGTGAGTACATTAGAATGGTTTTGTGTTTTTCATAGTCTTCAATTGTAGGTATGCCATTCTTTCTAATCATATATGTTCACAACCATGTTTCGAAAACAACAAAACGTGTATGATCATAATTTTTTTATCAACATCTAAATATACTTAGAATAGAAAAATCTATATTATACTAAACAACCTAAATGATGATGAAATGGTAATCCAAACTAGAAAATATGTTTAGAATAAAAAATGTATATTATTATAAACAATCTAAATGATGATGAAATGGTAATGCAACCAAGTTCAAGAAACAAGAACTGAACATGTAGGATACATGAACCCATCATCATTTGTCATCGGTTGTGTTAGTTTTTTCTTTCCCTATACACTTCATTCCAACCGATAGTCTAATCCCTCTTCATTCCCCTATGGTGCTACAACTGCATACACATGTCTTGGCTATACAAGATATGAAAGATGGTCACAGTCAAGTGAACTTTCCATTGCATATTCTAATGAGGATTGTGATATGGATAAAGGGGTTAGGTACTATGGAATCCATGTATCTACCCTCTCACTTGACTCACACTGATCCCAATCACATTGAATACAATTCTTACAAAAACAAGTCTGTAACACCAAATAATCTGCAGGCTAGAGTCTATTCCATATATCAACATGAAGTCAGTTCATAGCAAGCAAATGGAATGATGTCCTTATGAAATAAATCAACGTGTCTAACATTATAAGAAAAATAGCAAAGTAAACAAATTGAAACATGAAAAACACATTGAATACTCTATCTCATAGTGGATTGGTGCTTCGTCAATATGGAAAGAAGCCCTTTCCCAATCCTTTGCTAAGCTCTATGATGAAAATGATATGAAAATGCTATGAATATTGTAAACTTGTGGAGATAGATACTAAGATTATGGAGGAGCAAAACAATAGAGGAGGCCTTTATTTATGACCAAGAAAGATAGAAGAATGTTAGACATGGAGGATGTGGGACTAAAAACCAACCAATAGGAAGGAGACACTTGTCAACATGTGAGAGGTTGAGGAATGAGGACATTTTGGTCAGTGTGGCAAAGAGGGGGATATTTGAAATTTGAATTTGAGAGAACTTTAAATGCTGAGTTTGACCTTTGCAAAATACATGTAAGACCTCTTAAATGCTTTTTTGGATGTACATGCCAACTTGGGGGGAGATTCAAATTTGGAAGAATATTCTCTTTTTATGCCAAGTTGAAAGAAAATGATGGATTAATAAATCAATAAATTGATTTATTTGTGCAAGTGGGAAAAGCTAGAGGATGTGATGGGTGATTAGGATTAGATTAATCATGATTTGATTAATTTAAGAGGTGATCAGGTGATTGTGACATTCAACTTAAATATTTGGATTTATTTAAATTAAATGAGAAGATAAATAACATTAGAGATTTAATTAAGTATTTTGATTTATTTAATTAAATGAAGGAACTTTAGGAGATTAATTAAATAAAATTGGTTTATTTAATTAAAGAAATGACTTAGGATTTTAATCAAATAAAATTGATTTGTTTAATTGATCTGGTGAATATGATTATGCATGATGTCAATTTTGCGTGTCTACAAAGCCATCTCTCGTGTCCATATGGTCCATGCACCCACATCTGAGCTTCAAAATGAATACATCTTTGAAGAATCTCTAATTGTTTGACATTCCATTTTGTCTCCCACTATGCCCTCCTCAACCAACCAAAAGAACCTACACACTTGTGAATCAAGTGTCCCTCATCATGATAGTGCATAAGTACACCAATCAACAATAGAATGTGCATCACTGAATGTTGCACCACCTATGATCTTCATTTGTTCCTTAACCAAAGCTCTCTTCACACATGCACCTATGCCATCATGCTCGCCTTTTCCATTCCCAGCTTTCGAAAAAACTCCAAATATGTGGTATACCCCTCGCTATATGCATCTTGCTCAACCGATAAAACATGTGATCATTCTTGAATTGCCCTATGCAATTATCTAACCAAATTAGATGTTGACCCATTGCAATTCCTTTTTCCTGTAAGAACTCAATTTTTTTTTTTAAATAATGTTGTACAAACTCAAATGAATGAGATTTGTCATCACTCATGTAAAAATGGTACTCCCTGATTATCTTCCTATCCTCTTCAGTACTATCAGGGGAATTCCTATATGTTATGTCAATAAAAATAGCAATTTGAATAGAATTATAATATTGTGATTGAACTTAATTTTGTGGTTGCAATGTGTAATTTTCATCAAAATCAACTACAAATACAATATTTCCAATGGGGAAATATTCCTTACACATCCTGAATTGTAAATCCAACCACTGTGACCTATGGATATGCCTTGCATACTTATATAAAATATTTTTCTTAAAATCAAAAATAAAATCAGCAATACTTACCTCTCTTGGAACCAACTCTCATCTAGAACCATCACCTCCACTCTTCAATGTGTATTTGATTATCTCAAACCATTTTTTCTTAACAGTCTTGTTACCAAAATGATGATCACTTCCCTCATGAAAGCATGTTACAAACTTTGATAAACCACCACATTGCAAACATGTTTCAATTAAACAATCACTTCTATATAATAAGAAACCATCACCTCTAATGCATAATATGAATCTAACAACTCCCTAGATGACTTGGGAAGTTACACTTCATGACACTCATTTCATCAGTATGCATAGTAGAATGAATATGGCATAACAATTCATGACACATTGAAAACTCAACATGGTATTTACAACAACATGTATTACAAACATTAATAGGTATACAATAAAATGGCTTGCAAGAATCAAAAATCCTTTGCGATATTTGCAAATTTAGATGTTCTTGAAAAATTATTTGTACAAAATTATTTGGATACATTCCAAAAAAAATTTAGGATGCGGTGTACGATCTCGATTACCAATTCATAACTTTAAAACATCCTTTACATTCAATGATACTCTAGAGTGAGAATTCCAAAATTGTTCAATTTGCATCTTTACATTATCGGTTAGCTTTTTATCAACACATGGAAGCCTCCCACTAAAAGCCCACATATCATTTTCAAGAGGACTATCGAGTCTTCCTCTTGTTGAGAGTGCTCTATTCAATGTTTTATAACTTAAGTTTAAATCAATACGAGTTTGTCTCATTAAATGAGCCTTTCTCAAATGATGTCTTACTAGTGAGGTTGTGATCATTCTTCGAGTAGCCCTTTTGTCATTTTCCTTACTAGTCTTTCCAATATAGGTTAGAGCATTAAAAAGATTTTTTTATGTAATAAGACTATTTTTTTCTATTTTTTTTGTGAGATGAATCTTCAATTTTTTCAATAATAGACTCATTGTAAATCTTAAGTAATTGCACAAAAGTTGACATTGTTTGGTTAATGTCTTATCAGAAAAGTATTCATTGAACATTTTGGTAGCCCACAAATGAACTGTTTGTTGTGACCTTTTTTCTTCAAGATTATCAATTTTGTTCTCATCTATTTCAACAAACCATTTAGTGGTTCTCTTGTAATTAGGTGTTACATAAGGTTCACTTTCAACATTTTCAATGTTATCAATATTTTCATTTGCAAGTTCAATGTTATTAACATTTTCATTCTCACTATTTTCAATATTTTCAATATTTTCAACATTTTTAATAACAATTTCATTTTCAACAACATTTTCATTGTCAATAACAATTTCATTTTCAACCACATTTTGATTTTCAATAACAATTTCATTTTCAACAACATTTTCATTTTCAATAACAATTTCATTTTCAATAACATTTTCATTTTCAATAACAATTTCATTTTCAATAACAATTTTATTTTCAATAACATTTTGAACAAAATTTTCATTCTCAATATGATCAATAAATATTTCAACTTATATTTCATCTTCACTTGAATTAACATTTATTAGTGTACAAGAAGCTTCAATTTGAATATTTTTCATCCCTTGTCTTCTTTTCCTCTGACTTTCTCTATCTTTTGCTCTATATATGCTTCAATTTCATCGGTTGTTAGGTTTCTTTTACCTTTTCTCTTATGACGAATGTTATTCCCCATTGCACAAACAAAAAAACACACACAAATGATTGTAATTGTAAAAAAAGTGTAAGAGAATCTTTCAAAAGAACAATTTTGTCTGATATGGATAGAAAGCAGAAGAATTTCATGATAGAGAGAATGTAGGGACCATTGAAATACTAAAAATGGTCCCATTTTTGTTATTTATATCATTTACAAAATGGATATCCATTTCAAAATGAATATCCATTATGTCTTCCACTTGACATGCCCAGTGTTGGTGGAAGTCTACATTTACAATATTAAAAAAAGAAACAAATATCTATTTACTTTAGTGGTATGTATTATTATAC
The DNA here is from genome assembly GCA_007258455.2 of Sequoia sempervirens. Taxonomy (NCBI): domain Eukaryota; kingdom Viridiplantae; phylum Streptophyta; class Pinopsida; order Cupressales; family Cupressaceae; genus Sequoia; species Sequoia sempervirens. The sequence goes on along the minus strand of VDFB02376135.1, from coordinate 133,313 downwards.
CATAGTATATATATTTATTATATATTATATTAATTTACTATATATATTTATGTATTATATACTATATATTAATATATAATAAAGAAAATGGATATCTGTTTACTTGAATTTTAAGAATTATTAGTTATAATATATTATGTATATATTTATTATATATTACTATATAATATATAATATATATTGATATATTAATATTTATAATAAATATTAATATATTAATATTATATTAATATATAATATATAAAATATATAATATATTATCCCACTCTCCCTCTCAGGTCTTTCCCCTCTCCCTCTAACCCTCTCCCTCTCAGGTCTTCCCCTCTCTCTCTCCCTCTCTCCCTCTCTCATCTCCCTCCTCTCCATCACACAGGTCTTCCCTCTCTCCTTCTCACCCATCACCTCCCTCCTGGCTACTGTCACCTCCCTCCCTCTCTCTCTCTCTCCTTCTATCTCACCTCCTGTCCTCTATCACTCTCCCGAGGTCTCTCCCAAGCATTTCCATCCCTCCCCTTGCCTCCCACCTCCTCCCACCTCCCACCCTCCCTCCCCACTCTCCTCTCTCCACCCTCTCCGCCTACTCCTCCCTCCCTCCTCTCCCGCATCTCCCTCCCTCCCTCTCCCTCTCCTCGCACTCCCACTCACCTCCCTCCATGTCTCTCACCTCCCTCCTCCTCCTCCTGTGCCCTTCCTCTCCCTCTCTTCACTCCTCCCTCCTCTCCCATCCCACCTCCTCCCTCTCTCCCGAACACCTTCCTCCTCTCTCTCCCTCTCCCTCTCACTCCCACCTCCCTCCCTCTCTCCCTCCACCTCCCTCTCTCCCACTCCCCTCTCTCTATGAATTCAATGTACATCATCAAATATACAGGCATGGTCCTCTCTCTCCTCTCCCTCCCTCCTCCCACCTCCCACCTCCTCTCCTCCTCCCTCACTCCTCCCACTCGATCTCCACTTCCTTCGTCCTCCCCTCTCCCTCCCTCTCCTCTCCCTCTCCCTCCCTCCTCCCTCCTCTCCAAACCCACCTCCCTCCTCCCTCTACCCATCCCTCCCCTTTGTCCTCTCTCTCTCCCACTCCTCCCTCCCACTCCCTACGCCCCTCTCCATCTCCTCTCACTCCTCCGTCCCACTCTCTCTCTCTCATGTGAATTGGCTGCAAATCAATAAATATATAATATATACTATGTATTAAATATATTATATAATGTATATTGCATAATATTAATATAATATATAATATTTAATATATATACTATATATAATATAATATATAATAATTAATATATATACTATATATAATATAATAATATAATAATATAATAATGTATAATATAAATATAATATATTTAATATAATACACAATATATAATATATTTTATATAATACATAATAATATATATTATAAATATATGTATTATAAATACATAATACATAATACAGATTATATATATGTATTATGCATAATACAAGTAACGAATATCCATTTTTTTCTGACATAATCAGTAGGCTTGGGATTTGGCTCAAGATTTGGTTCGTGTTTGCCTAACATGGGAAGTCAATGCAAAAAACATGTTTTCAAAGTTTGTTTAGTTTTCTGAAGTTCTCCCTTGTGGCTGACGACTTTTTTTTATCCAAATTTCATGAAACAAAAGAAGTTTTTAGAAAAAATTGTTATCTTTCCACCAATATAAGTTATTCCTTATTTTGAATTTAATAAATAATTATTATCGATTTTCTAAATACATTACGAATAAATTTATGATTGATAGGCTGATTAAAAAGCTTATATAACTTTCAAACTACTTAACATTTTTTGAACCTACAAGATGCACCACATTCTATGCTTCACATACTGTAGGGTAAAAATAAATGAATTTCATAAATTTTTGACCAAGTTATGGTGGTAAGACACAATTTTTTTAATAATTCTTAAAAGTTCTAATAAAAAAATCATAACTAATTATTTAAATGGAAAAAAATTACAAAAAATATCTAGCACATCCGAGCATGTTTCCTCTACTTATATTGAAAGATTCAAAAAAATATATTATTTTTTTCGTGTACTTAGGGCGATTAGACATACACCTAGTTCTTATCTTTTTCCTAAAAAAATTAGTACCATTGCCTTGAAATTTCATTATTTTGTAAAAGAGATTTACTTCTTTCCAAAAAAGGACTAGTAGCCTAGAAACTACATTCAATTTTCCACAACTTTTATTATTACATATTTTTCAAATTATGTTAATAACCTATTCAAATTTTTATGTCAAGTTGAGTAACTTTGATTTTTTGAATTTTCATCGCCACTTAGAGGCCTAGTTTGGACCCCATGATCCTGCACTGACCCTGGTTGTAATAAATTTTCAAGACAATAGTCTAGATCAGTGATCCACCCTTAGCATATTTTGTATTGTTTTCCAGATTAAGTAATAGAAGGAAGAAGATGTATCAGACTCTGCCTATATGGCCTTTATTTTACATTTTATACTCTGTTCATACATGATAGAGCTTTGTGTCAATTTTCACCTTTCAAATATAAGCTTGATAATTGGTTCTTAGTTCTAGATTTTATGCTTATCTAACCTATATATACAGTGAATTGGATCATGTTTTAACACTCCTTTTCCTGTTAAAGATAAGTTACATCTCATACTATGATGTTGGGTGGAAACGTTTTGTAAGGGTTTTAAGCATCATTTTTAATTTCAGTTCACAATATTTTGTTGAACCTTAATGGGTGCTTCCCATGTGAAAGGATTTGAATGACTTATTTATGCTTATATAGGCCTTAGCTATTTTTTCTCCTTTCAACAATGAAGGGGTTTTGGCATTATGTGTTCATTTTATCAGAATTGAAAACCTTTTTGGCACATTTCCTTAGTTAAGTTTTATTTATGTATTTTCTTTTCCCTTTTCCCAAATAGAAAGGAAGCGCTGGCTTCTTTAAAAATCCTGGAGGTCATCTAGTGAAGCGCAAGTAGGGCCCCCATTCATTGAATTTCTCGTAAGGCTATTCAGAGAGGCACAAGCCTTTATGATCAACAAATACTAGGGAAAATATAATTTAAACAATAAATATTTTTTATTATGAGAAAAAGTTTTTCAAGGGGCTCTGAAACCCCATAGAAAAATAGGTTTTGAAAGGACCCAAAACCCTCACACAGATCGCTACCTAGAGATAGAACATAGACAAATAGCATCCAAAAAAAATACTCAAAAAGAAGATAATACATTAAACCCGAAAGTTATTGAAGTAAGGCCATAGCCTCACAACAAGACATCTCAGAGAAAACAACAATCTTGAGCCCAAAAATCAATAGAAAATAAAAAATAGCATGTAGAAGCCCCCTTTTAGCCAATCTCAAACTCAGCAGCAGAGGCAACCTCCACCTCAATAGGTGAAATCTTCACCACAAAAAGAGAAGTAGGATAAGAAACCATCAAAATAAAAACCAAAACTTCACCCACAAGAAAATTGTCCACCTCAATAGGAGAAGACTCCACCTCTCTAGGATAAGTAGGTATAGAAGTTGGAGAAAGAGCAAGATATGCCAACATAATTTTATTAGTAATTTGGGAAAATGAAACCCCATCACCACTCTCAAGAGAAAGTTCTTCCTCAAAAGTGGAATAATTTTAGGCAACCAAAGATAATATCTATAGGAAACAATCTAAAAACATAACAACAAACTCTCCCACAAAAAAAATCCACTTCAATAGGAGAGGACTCCACCTCAATAGGACAAGTAGATGAAGAAGTTGGGATTTAAGAGCAACAAAAACCATCTTAAGGTTAACAATAATCTAGGGAGATGAAACCCCATTAACATCCTCAATAATCAGAACTTCCTCTAGAGTAGAAGCATCTAAGGCATCCATAGAGAAACTCACCAAAGAGTAGACCTACAAAAAAATAAAATTTCCCATAAACTAGGGCATTAACTCAAGGAATAACTACACCTAACAAGCCACACTCTCCAACATCACTGAGGCCACCAAAAACTAGAAGATCACTAGCTTAGGTGTCTCAAGCACCCATAACTTCCAAAACATGGAGGCACTAAGAACAATACTCCCTTGAATAAAGGTAACCATCAAGCCATTCTTGTAAACCTTGGAGTCACAAAGGCCCACACTTTTGAATGAATCCTTCAACTCAACCTTTGATGAAAGAAAACCTTCAAGCATATTAGAGACGCTTACCCCAAACATCGTTAGGGGGTAGTAACATAAAATGGGGATAACCCCCAAAAAGACTAACTAGGCTGATAGGCCACCAAAAAGCTTGAGGGATTATAAGAAAAAAATGGGAGAAGCCCCCTCACAAACAAAGCAAACTGAAACACCAATGTTCCAATAACCAATAGAATCAAAAGCAATAGAAAGAGTGACAACACAAAATGTGAGCCTCCATAGCTATGCAATTGTCAGCCTTCATAGGTGAGCTAAACCAATAGTACCAACCATGTTAAAGGGATATAACAAAGGAAACTAGCATCTCCTACTCCACATTAAACTTATACACATCCCAAATGGGAGCCAGAGAAGATAAGATGCATGTAAAATAGCATCCAAAAACTTCACCTTGGCTGAGTATTTAATGGTCATTATCTTCACTCTAATCTAACATAAGCCACAATATTCATGCAACAACCCCTCCAACATAGAGCCACCAAGAAATAAAAAGGGAACAAGAAAATATCAAGAAAACTTAGGAGCAACACAACCACAAAAAAGCCATCACCTACCTCATCAAAATTCCCATCATCATCACTCTCAACACCTCCAAAACTCAAATTGACTCTACCAATCCTATCCCACCCATTTCAATCTCCTCACTATATTTTATTTAAACAATAAATGTTGGTGCTTCGTTGACTAGCATTCTTTTTGTTTTGACTACATGATGATAGTTAGAAGGTGCTTATTTATGAATGATATGAGTAAAATTATGTGTTAGGGTTAATTTTATGATCTGTTACTTCCTTTATTATGTACATTGAGGATCCACTAGAGCTATTAATGTACATGTTTTATTTTGTGGATGTAAAGTTCTAAAAAGTTAAAATTTACACATGGATAGTGTGACATGGTCCATGGATAAAAGCTCTTTCTCATGTTCTTTTATCTTACCTATTTATACCTTGAAGCTTTGAATGATCAAATATGTTGCAACCATTTATTTTGGTAGTCTAGCTGCTAAGCGGAATGTTTTATTATCCAATATATTCATAAATATAGTCAATGGACTTTCTTTTCTCAAATTCTGATTTTGGGATGGAAACGAGCTAAGTTGTAGAGAGAATTGGTCACACATGTTTAGGTTTCTTACAAAATGCTTTCTAGGTTTTGTTGTTGGCTCTTTGAATTTTCCAAAACATACTTAATTTTAAAAATTGACTTGGCAACATAAAAGGTATGACCATTTAAACTCTTCCATTTTTGCTATGAAATGTTAATTGGAACTTGTGAGATGATTTATATGGTTTAAGTATGCAAATTTAATGATTATTATCATTATTTGTGAATATATTATTGTGAATATGGGTGAATTTATTAAATATCATGTCACAAGATCATATGGAAGGGTTCTAGATTTGAAGAGTTGGAAAAAAATGAGGTAAGACCTCTTGTTCCTAATTTACTTAGCGTTCAACGAAGTTAGGAATTATGGTTGTGTTGTAGATTAGGTTCCTTGGTGGTATTCATTAGACATGTTTAACATTGAAATATACTATTCAAGTTGAATTTAATGGAATAAATGTCCAATATAGAATTTGTCTTTTAGATATTGTCTATCTATCTAATTGAATGTCCAAATATCATAGGAAGATGATGGGCACATTTTTATGCTATAAATATTGTTAGTCATTGGTTACATTGATAAGTGGATTATATTAGTTTATATTCTCTTCCATAATATGTTTATCAATAGATGAGTGCATAAAATATGTGTTGCATGGGCATATAGGTATGTTAGCTTGACAATGATTCATTTACTACTTTAAATTCCATCGTGCATGTTGACCCATGTAGCTAGACCCTTTGTGATGGGTCGGGCCCCTCTAATATAGTAGCATGGGGAAGCTTTATGCTTCATGTTAAGGTGGATATCACTTCAATGATACTCTCTTTCTTGCTTCTAGTTACAAAGATGGGTAATAGAAGGGGTTGGTAATGCAAGTGTTAATGTGTTATCAATCTTGTGACCAACTGATTGAGAAGAGTAGATGAATTTGTGTTTCTTGTACTTATCATTACAATACTATGGCTTTGTGTTTGTTATAGAAGAGTTTGTTTGCTAAAATGTAATCTATTTCATATGATATCAATCTAGTTTTGAAATGTGTAAACTTGTATCTATAATACATGTGTCACCAAAAATTGTGTACTCTTGAAGAAAGACAATTTTGTGATTAATTTGGTCCTATTTTAGACACCCTTGCATCAATCACCCCTTAAAAACTGCATTTATAGGCCCCTAATGATCATGATTTTGGACGTTAAGACCTATTCCACTCACAAATCATACAAATCCTGACAAGCAACATTCAAACCACTCAAATTTTGTGAAACCCACCTCAAAAATCCCTAGTGGGACTAAGTCACCCAGGGTGGGCGACTTAGTCCCATTTGAGCTATTTTCCACTTTTGAGTAGGAAATCACTAACTTAATTCAAATCATTAAGGGATGACATCTTGTGAAGTTAAAATAATGAATAATTTAGTGTTAATGCCTATAAATACATGTTTCTAGGTCATTTTTAACAGCATTAAGTCATTTTTACAAAGCTAATTCAAGATTCAAGAGCCAAATATCCTTCACAAGAAGGCTCATTAGTCTTTCTACAACAAAGTTGAAGCTTTAGGGCAACAAACTATGGGTTTTTGAAGGTCTTCAAGCTCACTTTTTGTTAAAGATCTTACATTGTAAAGGGTTGATCATGAATTCCTATGGTGAATCATGGAGAAATCTAGGTTGAGGAGATGCAACTAGCCATCAAATCAAGCCTAAAGACTTGTTTTCAAAGTGATTTCATCTTCCATTTTCTCTCTATCTTTAGCCTAAGGAAGGTTTGCATGTCATTTGCATTCATTTATAATATGATTTAGTGTCTCTTAGAATGAGTCTTGGATTGTTTCAAATCCATTTATACATCTTATTCTTGCACATTAGAATAGGTTGCATCTTATTTTCAGACTTCCTAGTCTTAGACACGCTTAGGGCTAGGGTTTTATGCAAATTTGATCTCTTTCAATGTTTAAATACCAACAAGGGGTTTGACCAAGGAAAATCCCCTATTAGAAACCAATTTATACTCTATTTTGTAGGAATTTTCATAGTTTCAGATACCCAGTTGGCAGAAACAACTTTCTAGGCAGTTTCCTTGATTTGGGACTAAGTCGCCCAACTTGGCGTAAGTGTTTTAGTTGGCTCAAAAATCAATTTTTTTAGAATTTTAGAGGTCTCTACAATGTACAGTTTGCTCTTCAACAGTTTCCAAGTGCACAATTTCTATTTAGCATCTTTATTTTGTTCTTTATTGCATCCATTTTATCATTCTACATATCACAATGTGTTTTCCAGCACTTTGCATTTCTTAGGTTTAGCATTAATAATCATATTTTTTTTCAGTTTATTACATTTAGACATCATATTTAGGCACATTACACCCCTCATTACATTAATATTGAGTGTAGACATTCATATTTTGAATCCATTTCTCTCATTTTAGGTGAAAAACCCTAGAAGAGTTAGAGAACCCTTGGACACCCAATATTAAGTGTCCACGATAAAAATAATTAAAAAATTTCTTTCTATTATTCCTACCAAAATATTGTAAATGGATTTTATACTAATTGTGATGATTGTAAAAAAAATTATCTATTTGAAAAAAATTGGTCTAAGTGATTCACTCGTTGATTTTGAGTAACTATTATGTTTAATTATTCATTAATTTCATATTTATAAATTAATTATGTGAATTTTTTACACATTGTTTAATTTGATTGATGGATAATTATGCACACAAAATTTCTATTTGTAGACTGATGAAGACTATAGAAGTTTCTAAAATGGAATGAAGTTAATTAATGAGAGAAGATAGAATTTCCTAAATGAAGGCTAAGTTGACTAAGGAAGACATAAGAGTTGAAAATATAAATTATTTGAAAATGGGAACTAGGTCACATTTAATTAAATATAATACATTATTATTTAATCAAATGGATAAAAATAGAAATTATTTAATTATTATTAATTTATAAATGACAATATGTGGTAAATGGTAATTAATTAATAATAACTAATGAATAACTAATGTGATAATGAAAATGACTATAATTAGGATTTGATGATTAGTTGAATTATTTTATATGTTTTCACATACATATAAATAATAATATTCTATTATTATAGATTTGTATTTGGAAAGCATAAGCAACATTTTTTAATCTAATTCTAATCCTAATTCTAACACTAATCCTAGCCTTAAAATTACATATAATATAATATTATTATTACTTACATATATATAAGTAATATTAGTTTCATATATATTCAACATATAACTTTGTGTTGAAAGATATAAGTAACTATTTTAATAATCTCATTCTAATTCTAATCCTAAAATTACATATAATATCAAACTATACTACAATATTATTATTATTTATATATAAGTAATATTACTTTTATATATATTCAAAATAAAATGTATTAGTATTATTTATCTTAATATTAAGGTAGAGTCTGAATTAACATCTTATATGTTAAAACTTTAAAAAAATAAAAATACATGAAAAATATTCTTTCTAAAATACTTATTTTCAAACCAATTTATTATATTTACGAGATACCTCAAGAAAAATATCTACTGATCAAATATCTTTGAAAACTATAACTCTGGCAGACGATCAACTCATTTGGTGTGGTTAAAGGATATGGGTCGGAGAACAAGAAATACCACACTTACGCAGAAGCATAAAACAGTTTGTTGATATTTACAGATACCAAAAATGGCTTGTTTTACACAAACTATCAACTTCTTGGAAAGATATTTCAAACGCATGCATCACTTGGAAAGCGAAGGCGATAAACTTGTAGACAAGATATTAAATACAATTAAATAAGAAAGATATTATCTCTAAGTGAGTATAAACGTATGTCGGTAGTTAACCTCAAGATTGGTTACGCTATAGGAATTAAACTTCTCTCAGACCAGCCGACTCTTTTGACTAACATATTGCACGCTTGCATGTGGTTGAAAGGATACATTATCCTTATATCCAGCCGCCAGCCGCCAGCCGCCCACCGCCTCTTACATCAGCCGTCCCTCTCCACGTTTCAATTGCAAAGTGGAGAGGAACCAAAAATTCAATGGATGAACATTGAAGGCTATGAGCTGTGACTTGACAAGCTTCAATTATGAAGATAGGGCCAGAAAACGATAGTTGAGTTTTCAAATGTAAATAAATTGTGAGGATTTGGTAAGATTAAATTCATCGAATGTGTTAGATTTTTCACTATAAATAGATGCCATGCTCAGTACTCTTCAACATTGCCAATCCCGCCTATGCTCTCAGATGGTTTGGCTGTTTTAGCATGTTAGAGCAATAGGAATATAGATCAGTGGGCAGGATTTTTCTTTCATTACAGTTTGAATACTTAGACTAAGATTAATGTTGAATATTCACTGTAATCTCACGTATCATAATACTGAGACTAATATTATTGTTTGTGAATGCAGAAGATGGGTCAGTACAAATCAACCGTGGCAGCATTACTGGTTATAGTGTTTTTGGGATGCAATATAAGCATTCCCATGGTGATGGGGGATCCAACATGCAGTCCAAAAGGAAACTTCTTCTGCAACAGCGGGCGGTGCTGCAGCATCTATAACTGGTGTGGAACCGGCTCAGCTTACTGTGGCAAAGGCAACTGCCTTGCTCAGTGCTCGCCCGGCGTCACTGCAGTTACCACCTACTCTCTCTCTGGGAGAAACCTTACTTCAACCGTCAACAATTAGGGCTTACACAGTTGGTACATTCACCACAGTGTACCGACTGTTTAGACTGTATCTATATAGGTATATCAATGGCAGTTGATAACTAATAAGTGCTGTGTATGCATATAGTGCTCACTGGTTATAGCACAGATGCTAAATAAGGTGGTCTAGATGCTAGGCTTTTAAACGAAGCCTAGTTGTTGTTTCCTTTTATCTGCAATGTGTATTTAATGCCAATAGTAATAATATGTATTTCCTACGTACTTGCACATCCTATTCATTGCTTCAAAGTTTAGATGTTTATATCAATTTGCACAGCCTATACCTAAATAATATCTTCTGGATAGAGGATGTTGCTGTTTAAAATATTTGGATCAATGGAAACTTCCTTGAACAAATATACAAGGCCCATATCATACCAGTTCATCATTTGGGGTTTAAAATCCAACAATAGATAACAAAAAATTCTGTGAATACGAACTTGTAGCAGACGAGCTCAGGAAACCAAGGATACAAATACTTGAGGCTAAGAGGAAAGCATTACGTTATTCCTGTAGACCAGACGAAAACCAGCACAGTTCGATTAAGTCCAGTATTGATAAAGGCAGACCATAAAATCCATTCTCTTGCTTCACCTTCCATTCTTATATTTTGCTTGCATTGTATGCTTTTACTAATATGGAATGATTTTACTGATATGAATGAGTTCAAGGAGAAATGCTTCTACTTCCACTTCATTGTTATATTTAGGTGGAATTTCTTGGAGGTCATTTGAATCGAATTTCCCTGTAAACTTCTTATTACACAACCAGCCCCTAACAAGCCCAGATTGCCCCTCTAAGCAGCATTGAAGTTCAATTTGAATTCTTCTATTAAAAATAGATTCCATTTAATCTGTGAACTTAAAAGAAAATTTATAAATATGAATTATATATTTTACTATGCTACAATCCTAATTTCATTCTTTGAAAAATTATATATTATATAATTAATATTTTTAAAATTATTTTATATATCAATTAAAATAATAAATTATAAAAGTTTAATCAATATTTTATATCATATTAGTTAAGTGAATTCTATTACTATGTAAAATTTTAAAAATTGGATAATATGTTCATAATTTTTTTTTGTATATAAAATGAATTGGACCTAACTCTCTAATCCCACGTGGGAATACTATGGTGTGACTTTATATATATCTATGGTGCCACTTTAGATATGTATACATATTTAGTATGAGTTATTAATATTTTATTTTAAATGATAAGATGTATATATAATTTTAATAAATATATGTTAGAGAAAATTACCTCTACTTTCATATGAGAATGTTATGATGCAACTTTAGATATGTAGACATATTTAGTTATTGATATTTGTTTAAATGATAAGATGTGTACATTATTTTAATAAATATATGTTTGTGAAAATTATCTTTTTCTTCTCAATTTTATAAAAAATGGTTTTTAATATTATAAATCTTCATAATATTTTTTATGATTAATATTTTTTGTTTTATTTAATTAATAATTAAACAAATTAATAATTTTGTTATATATTTTAAATATTATAAATTACAATATGAGTTAATTAGAATGGAATGTTAGTGGAATAGTTATATTAGGTGAAGCATTCAAATTAATTAGAGATTACTAACAACAAAAAATATAAATTATTTTTATTAAACGATAATCAATAAAATTGTATATATTATCTCTCTAATGGCTTTAATCTTTTCTTTTATGATATTTTGTATAGATATTGTAAATGTATAGTCTTCGTATTAAATTTATTTTTTGACTGGTACAATAGCTTCCAATCACCCTTGCATTTATCAATCATATATGTCAATATCTATTAGTCATAATATTTGTGACCTTGAGTCTAGTTATCCCCCTTTCTATATTTTTCATCTCCTATTCATTGGGTTTCCCTATAAAACTATCTAAGTATTAATTCATTGACAAAATTGGGAAATTTCTAAATTTATGTTAGCTTCCAAAGGTATTATCACAACCTCATTAGCTCCCGATAGGGTTTTGGCAACCTTGTTAGAATTTGATAGTACTTTTCACACCCTCTTTATTTATGATAAATTTCTTATGTTAGTGTCTCAACTAAGTTTTGGTATTTGTTCTGAATGACCCATCTTCTAACTTTCTTTGAATATGAAAGAAATCATTTCAAAAGATGACATCATAGATCTATGATAGTTTCAAAAAAATTATCGGTCCCCAACAAGCTTGTCATAACCTTGTTAGAAACTGAAGTGTTAGTGTATACATTAATGCTTGCACACTAATAGGTTGACCTAAGCCTACTTAGGAATTTATTGTTGCATGACTCATTGACATAGACTAGATATTTTCTAGATATTTTCCTAATATTTTCTTGATATTTTGTCTAGCTCTTGGATATTTCTCCTTTATAAGGAGACCCTTGACTGTCTAATAATATGAGGTTGAGTTTATGCATTTTATCTCTAATGTGCTTGTCAAATATTTTTGTCTCCTAGTTCTTTCATGGTATCAGAGCAGAACAGAGAGTTCTTAGGCCGTAAGGTGAAACTATTTAGTTGCATACTACTTATTTAATTTTTTGTGCATTCTTAATTCACAGGAAAGAAAAATAAACCCAACTCAGCTGATTGGAGGCACACTATGCTTTCTAGAGGGAGGAATGGGCTCTATGAGAATACACATCTCATAGCATTATGGAATTAACCTCATCCCCAACGCGTCTATTTTTGGAGTCCTTGCAAAGTGAAGAAAGGTTGATTACATTATCTCAGAGGTAGAGACCTCACACAGTCCAAGAAATCTTTATGTCTAAACTGGCACTTAAAGGAATTTAGAGGGATGGCCATCTTCAAAGTTTGTGACATCTTAGTGGATAAGGCAAGCAGGCAGTTGATGGAAAGCTCAGAGGAGGGGCCAGTTCAAAATAGAGGAGGGGCATATTTTCTTCCTCCCAAACCAACACATCCTCTTTGCCTACCCTTCATTCTACCAGGCTAGGCATGATTTGTTGTTATGGGCCATGATCTGTTCTTGAGGCATGAAATTTTTCTCCTCTCTTCCCATCCATGCATCAATAGGAGGCCCATATTTTTTGTTGATGTTGTTTTGTTGTGGAAGAGGACGTAAACCTTATCAATCGGGACATGTTTTTTTTTGCTTTATTTCATCTTGGCATCACTGTTAGGAATGATTTTGGCAAGCAAGGAGGAAATTAGATCTATTCTTAGGTGATTGAGGGTAGAGATTGGTGCAAGAGCCATTTTCATCCTTTGGAGGGCGATATTCACCTCTATGAGGTATTTTCTATCATTTATTGATGCATTATCTTACTCTGATGGCTCCATTTTTCCGTATTGACTATGGTCAAATACTCCCTCTTCTTTCCTTTGTAAAGAAGGTAAAATTTTGTACTAGCCACATAGTGGTTTTGATCAACTTCAAAAGCTTGTAAAATAGGGGAGAGGAAAATGTTTTTTCCATAGGTAGAAAACAAACTTTTGTACTAACCATTTTTGTAATGGTTTTGATCAACCACATTTTTTTGTAAATGGGGGAATTTTGAAAAAATGGGGGTTATAGGGAGTGTTTAGCTCCTAATTATTTCTAGTGACGAGGGTGTTTTATTTTCTATCATCCTCTCTCTAAACTTCTTTAAATATTTGATATATCCAAACTTTGTAAATGCAAATTTTATTGGTGTAAATTTGCAATAGAGTGAAATTATATTTTCAAACTCTATTCAATGATGGTGATTTCGCAATAAATATGAAGTTCCTTTTTTTTCCATCATTCTTGTACACCAATATATGCATAAAAATAAAGTGCCAAACAAAGGGGAAATCAAAAATATGAAAAAAGGGAAGGTCATTTAATCTAGGGGGGTTCTTAATCTGTTGATTTTCTATTGTCTTAAGGAATTAACTTATTTGTAATCATAGGATATGAAACCCATTCTTCTATAATCAACCTAAAACTGGGAAACTATAAGTCTTGGTGTGAAGGAATCCTGAAACATCTCAGGTTCCATAATCTCATGCCATATTTGTATGGACTTATCCCTGAACCAAGTAAACAAACTCAAAAGGATAAATGGTTTAATATTCATGATCATATTCATGGATTAATCAGTTTACATATTCTAGATGACTCTTTGTATGTCATCATGGATATTGAATGTCCACATGGATTATGTATCAAAATTTGGGAAATACATGAAGACTCCAATGTTTCTCCATTCCCACATGATCCTACTATGATCACAACTTGCATCCATCATCATGATTCATATATAGAGCATCCGGTTGACATAGAAGAAATCATCATTCCTCCACCTCCTCCTGTTGCTTCATCAGATTTTAGAGTCATTTCTTCGAGAGCTTCCAACACTTCTTTGCAACAAGATATTTTTCTTCCTAGCGTTGTTGATTGGGATGCATATCGACTCAACATTTCATGTCTTTTCATAGAGTCTTGCATTTCTGACATGGAAGCACACATTGAGGACACCGGTCTTCTTTTTTATGACAACTTCAATAAAGTTGCATCGGCCTTGTCTTCTTTAGATATGATTTCTCTTCCTTCACCTACATCGACTTCTATAGTGATAGTATCAAATTCTTATGGTTCTAGTTATCCCCATACATCTATGGTTCTTGTGGTCCCTATTATAGAATCTTCTATGATACTTGATTCATTCCATCAGTATTCATCACATTTCAGCATTGGGTTGGAGATTCTTGAGCAACATTCAAAGACATCATGGGCACCATCATCATCATTTTTGGATGAGCTTCAACTCTATTCAAGATCATATATACTTATTCTTACATGGTAAGATATCTTGCATCTTCACTTGGTTTCATTTCTTCCCAAGGGAAGGAACATTGTAAAGCATTCTTGGAACTACATCTGCATCCTTTGTCAACTATCCAACCTTAATGTAGTAGGAGATGTATTATGGGGGGGTCTCATAGACCTTCTATCATTTTCTCTCTTATGGAGGAAATCATATATTGTACTTAGTGAAAGAAGTAGTACTTCTTCACATGTATAATTTTCATGCATCTTTTTTCTCTTTCAGAGGGTAGTTTTTTTCCCATGGGGTTTTCTAATTTTCTCCACTTCATGAGAGATTACTTTGTACATGGGTACCTAACATGGCTAGTATCTGGGACCCATTTTATCCATTCCCACCTAAGTTATGCTTAAGGGGGGGTGTCATTGTATACATTAATGCTTGCATACCAATAGGTTGACCTAAGCCTACTTAGGCATTTATTTTTGTATGACTCATTGACATAGACTAGATATTTTTTAGATATTTTCTTGATATTTTGTCCAACTCTTGGATATTTCTCCTTTATAAGGAGACCCTTGACAATCTAATAATATGAGATTGAGTTTATCCATTCTATCTCTAATGTGCTTGTCAAATATCTGTCTCCTAGTTCTTTCATGGTATCATAGCATAATAGAGAGTTCTCAGGCCATAAGGTGAAACTATTTAGTTGCATACTATTTATTTAATTTTCTATGCATTCTCAATTCACAGGAAAGAAAAATCAACCCAACTCGGCTAACTGGAGGCACACTTTACTTTATGGAGGGAGGAATGGGCTCTGTGAGGCTGTACATCTCATAGCATTATGGAATTAACCCCATTGTCAATGCGTCTATTTTTGGAGTCATTGCAAAGTGAAGAAAGGTTGATTACATTCTGCCAGAAGTATAGCCCAGAGGAAGTGTATACATTAATGCTTGCATACCAATAGGTTGACCTAAGCCTACTTAGGAATTTATTGTTGTATGACTCATTGACATAGACTAGATATTTTCTAGATATTTTCCTTATGTTTTCTTGATATTTTGTCAAGCTCTTGGATATTTATCCTTTATAAGGAGACCCTTGATTGTCTAATAATATAAGTTTGAGTTTATGCATTCTATCTCTAATGTGCTTGTCAAATATCTATGTCCCTTGGTTCTTTCATGAAGTACTATCTAGAACCTTTATGAAATGAAGTAAATTATTGCTCAACAACACTAACAATAGTCCCTAAAGTTTTTAAAGGATATGTTTGAATCATTCTCTTGTTAGAAAAATGAAGGAAAATATTTTCACAAGATTTGTAGCATTTTGTGGTGGTTTCAAGATCTTTTTCAATTCCTGATGAGGTTTTCAAGTTGTACCCTTGTAAAAACTTAAAAACCCATTCACGATCATTGAAAAAATTAAGAATAATTCTTCATGAGTAGTTCATTGAAGATACAAGAGATGATTTTGAGGATTACAAAGAGATGTGATAAAGGAAACTCCTCTCTATTTTGAAACCATTGTTAGAACCCCATAAAGTTTCAGGAACCACTTGAACTTGTAACAAGCAAGTCAAATTATTCATTTTAGATGGGAGTGCTATTGATGTGGGGAGACTTCACATACTTCAACATTAAAATTTTCCATTAATGCTCTCAAAATATATGAGGATATTAAAAAAAGATTATTGTAAAGTGAATTTTAAGACACTTTTCCAAGAATTTTCCAAGAGTAGATAAAGAGTTATGAGAAAAAATTATAGAGTTCATTATAACTACCATACATAGGAGGTTTCAAGAGCAATAGAAAGCAAAAGGTATCTTAAAATTTAAAGGATTACTTAGGTCTCTATATAAATTTTCCTTAGCAAATATAAAGCATAAATACCTAGGATATGATAATATAATAATTTTAGGAAGAACATTTCCTAACATTAGAGATATAAAATTAGGTCATGTCAACCTTGAAGACTTTTGGAATAAAATGGGTAGTAAAAATAGGATCCAATTATGTAGAAAGTAGTGAAGAGTGAACTCTTATAGGAAATAGGATTTCCCATGGTTGTGTAGTGTGTAGACTTGGTTTTGGAGTGTAAGAAGAATTATATTCTCAATACTGAAGAAGTAAGAGAAATGGATGGTGGAATTATATTCAAGAAGAGTGTGTGTCACAATACTACTACAATACATTGGTTAGTAGTCCCTAAGAAGGGAAAGTGAAAGGTCAAAAAATAATCTACATAGGTCATATTCACTAACAATATTTTAAATGTCATAATACTTCTACATTGTTTGATACATAACTAACATGCCCATAATTTCTAGGAATGGATGTATTTGTTTATTGTTATCATTGTCAATAGGAAGATATTTATTAATTGGAGCAATATAACTAGTGACATTATACATAGATAAAGATGCTCCTAAGAATAAAATCCCTAAGAAATCATGCAAAGATGAACCTAAAGGAAAATCAAAGAAGGAGAAGAAAATAATTAATTTAGAGGTCATCCAAGAGGAAGAAATTAAGGAAGAAGATATTGATGTCACTTCATCCCATTATTTGGTGAGTACATATTCATCCTCTCCATCTCATTCTTTGTCAACTTCCATATCACCACATTCACTCCAAAATAATCCCATTCAACCTAATATTATGCCCCCTTCTTCATCTAACATCCCATCCTTCAATAAGGTGGGGCCTCGATTCACCAAACCTCAACCCATGAGGCCATTGTAATTATCCCAAAATATCACCATCACTTCTTATAGCAATCCATTTCTTCCACCATCTTCTTGGTTAAAATAAGAGAAAAGTAACATGATTAGATATTCCCTAGTTTGATATTGTTTCCAATTTTCTCCAAAGGTTAGCTCACCTTTAAAATACTAAAACTACTTCTAGGTTAATAAAATATTCCAACTCTAGTAATATGCATGTAGAAGTTTCCCATCACTCTATGAGGAAAGATATAAAGGAGGTGACTAAAAATTATTTTAACATCACATAGATTAATCTTTGTCCTTCTTTATATGATGGAGACATCCATAGTTTTAAAGTGTCAACTACCATGTTTGTGGAAATAATAATAAAAGATAATTTCTCTAAATATGAGCTCAAGAAATAGGTGAGAGATTTAATTTCTTGCATAAAATCAATATTTGAGACTACAACCCAACTATTGGATAAAATTTATTCCTTTTTTTATCCCAGTTTAATGAATGGTAAAGTGATGATTGAGAAAATATGCACGTATAGTTCTTAAGGTAGGGTGACCAAAGACTAGGTTAAAGAAATAATTACTAAAGGGTTAAGTTTTGTTGAAGTGAAAAGAGGAAATATGACGAGATTGGAATTAGAAGGAAAGGGGTTCAAAATTAGGTCAATACATCCAAACAAGAAGATATCATATGGACCAATGTTGACAAAAACTTGGAAGAAAATATTGAAATTAGCAATGATATATTGGTTGTAGAGAAAATATTCCTAAGTGTCAATGAGAACAAGTGTCTCCTATGGATACATAATATTGAATGGAAAATTATAGCCATCAAACAATTAATACATGAACTTAGAGTACACTATTGAAAGAATGTGATCAGGTAAAGATAGACACACAAACTGACTTACTATCTATTAATTAAGATATTCAAACAAAGGATGATTTTCAGGTCATTAAAACTTAGTATATCAAAGAAAATTTCAAGGTAATGATTGAAAATTTCTTTAACAAATAAGTATTTTTTTAAATCAATGAATAATATGAGAAATATTGATAAGTTAGTCTCATCCATTGTGTGACATAGCTCCTTGCATTTCATAGTAGATTAGAGAATATTTGGAACAATAGGGCTGTCTATAAGCTCAAAACTAATAATTTGATTATTCCAAGACACAATGAGATCACTCTAGTTTTCAAAGCATTCCTAACCTAGAAAACCAAATCTTAGCTGAAAAAAACAAACCTCTAATTCTAGGCTTCTTTCTAGTAAAGGCCAAAAATAGATGGGGACATCATCCCCATACAAGCTAATATATAATTTATTTATATAGACTTTATTTTAGAATAATTGTAATATTATAAAGTATTTTAATTTTTTGAAATGTTAAGGAAACTTTAACTCTTTTGTTTAGTTGTTATTTAAAAGAATTTATTATAAAAATGGTATAATTATGTAGCCAATTGTAAAATAAAGGATTTAGTTTATCATATCTTTTTAATTTTAGTGAAAAGTGGTTAAATTTTTTAATATATTTTTAGTACAATTTGTGATTCTATGTGCTTTGCAAATTTGGATATTTAAAATAAATAAATTTTTTTATGAGTCCAAATGTTGGAAATAGGTTTCTAATATTATTATTCCTTTTGATGTTGGTGCCATAACTATTTTGAGTGTTTATTTTTTCATATTAATTTATATTAAGATTATTCCTAAAGTATATGTGTTGTATAGTTAATTGGAAGATTATATTTTGGTCTATTCACTTGACATCATATGCAAATTTATTCTTAGTTGCATGTTATATTTTGTAGTTGAGGAGGAAATGATCTTTATGCTTATTTCATTTTAAATGACGAGGCTTACAAAATGTAATATATTTTAGAACTTTATTTATAATTTAATCTTAATATTTCTTTCTTTTTGGTTAAAATCAAACTCCAAAAATTTAAATTTTATCATAACAGGGAGTTGTACATCTAAAATTCATGAAAGTTGTTAAAAATAATAACAAATTGTCTAATTGTTGGTTCATTTTCCACCACAAACTAAGAATATTAGTCATTTTAAATAGAATTGAGCAGTGGTGAAAAATATGTTAACAAATAATATTCTACACTTGATTATGAGAATTTATTCATATTGAACTATGTTGCATGACATGATCAATTCCTTAGACTAGGCCACATGACACAACTTAGTTTCCATCTTTTAATTGTATCTCCCTCCCATGCTAAATTCCCTACAATGTAATTATTATGATATTCAACCGCACATGAAAAATATAAATTTATGTGTCTCAAAACCTATATTTAAGTATTTCTTCCAAGCCATTAGTGTAATGGTTTAAATTTGGTTTAGTTATAAGATTTTTGTTTTCTAACCAAGAAATTTCTACATTACTTAAATTAGGAATGCATGACTTATTGTTATGATATTATGTTGGAACAAAAAGAATAAATAGTTTGACAACTCCAAAAATATTCTTTAAAAACAAAAAAATATTTCTTCAAATAAAACATAGAAAGGAAATAAGAAAATAATTTTTTTAAGGGACTAAATAATGATTTAGAAATTTATATTTTAGAGAGATAAATACAACACATAATGGAACCAAGCATCAAAAGAGCTTCTAAATAATTATTATATCATAGATACTAAATAAGAACTTCTACTTGCTACCTCTTAACCTAAGCCTAGTTGTTTCCTTTTATCTACAATGTGTGTTTCAAGTGTAAAGTGTAACAATATTTACTTCTTATGTACTTGGACAACCTATTGATTAATTCAAAGTTTAGTTGATTAAATAAACTTGTAAATTTCTAAAATATACTTAAATAATATCTTATGTATGCAAGATGTTACTATTTAAGTAAATTGTTCAGTGAAAGGTGCAAGGTTTATCTGAGTACATCATTTGGAGTTTAAAATTTGATTGTAGAAGCTAGTAGGACATCACAATTTTATGCATTGAGGTGAAATTTAGAAAGGTCTAATGTTAGGATGAGCCTAACTTTGTAGATCTTGACTTGAGATTTTTTTTAAATATTATTTTAAAATAAAAATAATTATTTATGGATTTTATTTCATATAATAAAATAAAATATCTAATAAGATGAACATTTTTTTTTGTAGAAAAATATTTCATAATAAAAATTTTAAATTTTTTGAGAGAGATATATATGTCAATTTGAAAACATAAGTTTTGCTTGTATACTCTTCTTAACAATTATAAATTTTGAAATTACATAAATATTAACAAC
Source organism: Sequoia sempervirens (assembly GCA_007258455.2). Taxonomy (NCBI): domain Eukaryota; kingdom Viridiplantae; phylum Streptophyta; class Pinopsida; order Cupressales; family Cupressaceae; genus Sequoia; species Sequoia sempervirens. The sequence continues at coordinate 112,490 of VDFB02376135.1, read as the reverse complement.
TTTAGTATCAATACCATACATCTGGGTATTGCTAATGGAGCAAGTGGGAGTGTGCTGAAAGAGGAGTGAGGGAGGATTTTTGAAATCCTCCAAAGATGGAAATGAGGGAGACAAAGAATAAAATGTGGATGCATTTAAGTTGAAGGATTCTTTGGTGCATGCGGTCATGGGTTTCTTGTTTTCAGATGTGGATGTGTTTGCTTTGGAGGACTCTTTGGTGCTTGCATTCATGGGTTTACTATTTTTTGTTTCATGTTGAAATGGTGAGTGGCTTCTTTTTTTATCCTTTGGGAGAGCCATTCCAAAGTGTGGGGGTGGATTTGTTGCCTTTGTCCTCTAGTGTTGACCCTTAGCAATGCCTCTAGAAAATTGAGGAAGTTGTGGGTGTTTTGGGCCTTATGATGGTTGTTCTTAATGATTATTTTTCTCCTAAGGTTGATGTGGGGTGGTCATTTTATCTCCCTGCTATTGTTGTGGGTTGGAAGGAAAGAGAGAGGAGAGATAGAGATACATAGAGAGGGGAGGGATGTAGGGAGAGATAGGGAAGAATAGGTAAGGAGGGAGATAGAGGTGTGTTTGAGAGAGAGAGGAGGGGGCGAGACTAGGAAGAGAGCCAAAAATAAGGGGAGGGAGGGTGAGGTAGAGAGAGGGAGGGAGAAGAGAGATAGAGATAAGTAGAGAGTGAAGGAGGGAGGGAGGGAGAGTTAGGGAGGGAGATAGAGGTGTGTTTATGTGTGTGAGAGAGAGAGAGAGAGTGGTGAGATAGAGAGTAGAGAGTGAGAGGGAGAGGAAGAGAGACTGGTGAGATAGAGAGGAGAGAGTGAGAGAGAAAGAGGGGGAAGAGAAGGACATAGATATTGAGAGAGGTAGGTAGAGGGAGGGAGAGGAGAGATAGAGAGTAGAGAGGGAAAGAGATGGGGAGGGAGACATAGATGAGACATAGAGAGTGATGGAGGGAGAGGTAGGTAAAGAGAGGGAGAGGGGAGATAAAGATCAATAGAGAGGGAATGGGAGGTAGAGATAGAAGAGAGATAGAGAGAAGTAGAGAGGGGAGGGAGGGAAGGAGAGTTAGGGATGAGATAGAGGTGAGAGATAGAGAGAGATGATACAACTTGTTGATTACTAAAATTTTCCCTCCTAATTATTGAAATTTGACTGTCCAAAAAATTATAAGATCTTTTAAAAACTTTAATTTGCGTTATAACTCCTAGAGATCTGAAACCACTCTCAAACATCTTGAAACTATATACATGAAATATAAATTAAAGTGTAAGAAAGTAAATGTCAAATATATTTTCCTTGAAACATAAGGACAAGAAAGAGAAGAAAAAACAAGGAAATTTTTTCAATATAGACCATAATGTGAGTGCATTATAATGTGCTCATGTTTTGTCAATGCACTCAAATAACACAAGCACATTATAATGCATTCGTGTTTTGGCCTACTTTGAGAATTCCCAAGCCTTTGGCTTGGATTTTCTTTGGATTTCCAACCCAAAGGCTTTGACTGCCTTTCCAATGCCCAAAAACATGTTTTTGCATATTCTAAAACAAATCACATAATCTCATTCATGCTCTTCATTAGCTTTGAACGTGTTTCAAGGTTGTGTAAAAAAAACTTGGTTAATGTTAAGATCTCTCTTATCTATCTAACCATGCAATTTTTTTCAGATTTTGACTATGTTAAGGCTTTCATCATTAATCTCTTTTATTGTTGTATCCATTTTTTGTCAAAAGCCAATGTTTGGTATGTTTTACTTTATCTTTTAACTGTTCATTGAAATTTTAAATAAAATACATTTTTAGAAACTACACTCCATTCTACACATATTAAAAAAATGAATTTTTTTTAGCTTTCAAAAAATTTAGGGGGGATCACTATCAATTTTCTATTTTTTAGGATTTGTCCAATTTGAAAATTAGTAAGAAATCATTTATATTCATTAAAAAATTATCAAAAAAATCAAGGATGAACTACATGTTGTTAGCTAATTTCTCACTAAAGCGATTTTAAAAATACTAAAAAAAGTTTAACATTTAAGGGGGGGCCACAGTAGATGCTATGTTATATTTTTTTGAAAAAAATAGGACCAATTTGTGTGGCCCCCCTTTTTGAATCCCTTAATCTCTACCATTTAAAAAAAATACTAGTTTATAAAGTAGATTCAAAGCACTATGACTCTTGTTTTTATTGCATCTTAAATTTTTGATTGTAACTATCCTCAATTTCTCCTCCAAGGTCAGTATTTCCTAATTTCAAAAGAAAAAAAGGTGGCCACTTAAGACCCATTTTTTCCCCCATCTTTGCACACAAGTACCCTAATAACCAAAATAGAGATCGATTTTTATAAAATAACACCTTTAAACTCACCTAAAAAATAATCAATTTCCATAATGGGAGACTTATATTTTATGGTGTATCTATTGAGCTCTATATAATCAAGACATGTCCTCCAAATTTAATCCTTCTTGTGCACTATTACCATAGGAGAGGAGTAAGCACTCTAACCGTGCTATATAATCCCTACCTCCAACATTTCTTTAGCTATCTTCTCAATCTCTTTTTTTTGTACATATGGATACCTATAGGGCATGTTGTTGGCTAGTTGGCTCCTAGGTACTTGTTGAATGCTATGATCATGATCTCTTTTAGGAGACAATATTTTTGGTATCTCCCCCAACAAATACTAAATCCTTATCTATATTTTTTGTAGATCAAATGGTGTAGAGCCCTTTAATTGATATTATTTTGATAAAAGAAATTGGGCTACAAACCCATCTTCTCCCTTCTTAAGAAACTTTTAAATTTGGTGAGAGCTTACCATATATGAAGATTTTTCATGAAAACCTCTTAGTTCTATTTTCCTTCCCTTTAATTAAAATAACATGACTAATTCCTAGAAGTTTATATCAACCATTATCAAATTATTAAGCCACTAAACTTCCAAAATGATATCAATTGCACCCATAGAGATAGCAAACTTGGAAAATCAAGATTATAATATCCCACAAATAATTTAATGATATGGCATTTTATAGAACAACTAATAGTGACCCCATATGTAATCAAGAATTAAAATTATAGAGATGGATATATAAAATAATTTAGACAAGTACCTAACCTTATATTGATGAAGTTATGAATGGTTCCCAAGTCTATCAAGATTGTTACTCTTTCCTTTAAGAAACCCACTACCTTGAAAGTTTGTGGAGTGCTAAGGCCAATGAGTGTAGGAAAATAAATGATTGGTTCTTGGATCTTGTGATTCTTCATTTGAATCCTTATTAGTTGCTAAAATTGGTTCGTCCTTTTCTTCCTCACTTGGAACATCAATATATAATTATTTATTTTCACTACATTTAAGTCCTCAACTCTATTTTCTATTGCAATTTAAACATACCCCTTTTTCTTTATTCTCTTTAATCTATTATGTCAATCTAGTAGGCTAAGGAGGTGATTGTGCTAACAATTGTTTCTTCCTTTTTTCATTAACCCATTACCTTCTTGGAGTTATAGAATTATCCTTTTCCTCGTGTGCTACGATAAAATAATCAAATATAGAGTTGGGACTAAACATATGTACCTCGTGATGAATGTGATCTTGGATACCACAAAAAAATAAGTCATGTATATTCTCCTCTAGAATTTTATTTATCGTTAAGAATGGATTTTAGAATTGTTCAATGTTTACATCATTACATATTTGCATGTTTTCTCATTCTCTCTAAGATTTACTTAAGTGATCAGTGTTAGTGTGAAAAGGGTATGTTACCTAGAATTTATTTATGTCATAGATCCTATTTATAGTATTTTAAGTTTACTTAGGTAACTTCTATGATTATTTACTTTTTGTGTGTCATTTCATATGATTGTGACACTTATCATAATTCTATGCTATCATATATTTCACTTTGCCTATATAAGCAAAATTCATCATGTACATTATGTAACCTTATGGTATCATATTTCATTGTATAATCTAACAATTCATTTCTTTCTATTTTCTTGTAAAAGGTTATTTCTAGGGTTGTAGGTGATCTTGGTTGCTTGAGTCAATTGGGTGACTTTGATATGGTATCAAAGCTCTTAAAAATATAAGCCTCATGCACTCTTCTACAAAATGTGTAATTCTATATCCTTTTGAGTATTTTTACAAAATATTATGTATTTTTACAACAATACACTAACTTTTCCTACGTACCAAATGATTTCATGAGCAGCCTAACAAATTTGTCAACAATCATGAACTTTTAGTTATGTCTCATTTTTGCACCAAAATAATAAAACTCAAAACCTAATGATATGACCCAAGAATATGCCTTCAATTAATACAAAAAATAAATGGTTGAGATTGAACCCCTACATAAGGGTCCATTATTTGCATGGACCCTTTATGTATTCTTTAATATATAGGAATTTACATTACATGCATGTATGTGAGTGGTACATATATGAGGATGCATGATCATTTTGGAATTCCAATGCACCTCAAAGTGGTGAAAAATATAATGGTGAGATTTGTGTATCCTTGTCATTTCCCTTTTTTGTACCCATTTTAAAGATGTGTCTTGATATGCATGCATTTATATATTGACAAATGGCACAATCTAAAGTGAATTTGGGCTCATTCTCCTACACTTTACCCATCCCTATACACAAATATTCCTAGGAACTTATTGCCTAATTTATCCAAGTACAGGTACATACTCGAATACTTTTATGTACCCATACATTCATCACACTTTCCATGTACCTAAACTAATATAGTTGTTAAATTCACACATTTCAACACACTTTTTCATCTCTAAAGTGGTTGATTCAACCCTACGATTTTGCAATTGAACCCATTCTTTCCTTCAAAATTCAAATTTGGTTGATTGTCCCCTTTATTTTCTAGCCTCAAGCTAACTAAGTTACTTTTTTATGAGATTTGGTGATGCGTATTAACATTTAGCAAGATTCATTCCACATCTCTCTTCTTGCAAGAGTCCTCTCACATTCTAGAATGTATGAAATCAACAATCAATAGCATTGCATTTCAACTTCATGAATTAAAATTGGGTAAGAAATCTGCATACATCATTGTAGTGTCCTTGAAAATTGTCTTCAATTTATTGTACGCATTTATAGGGTTTGACCTAGTAGAAATTGTCTCTTCACAACATAGTAAATCTCTTTCAAAATATTTTTTAAATACTACTAGTGCATCATATGTTAAAATGGAGAAAACCAAACAAGGATCAATTGGATTAATTATAGAGAAAAACTATGAGCTCCACAAGGTGAAATCCTCAAGCAAATGACAAGTCCATGATCACGAATTTGGCGCAAACTATCAAAGCTGACCACAAACAAAGCAATGATAAAATATAGAATTTGAAGTGTTCATTTGACAAGATTATAATTTTATAACAGCAACACAAAAATATTCTAAAACTTTCTAAGAAGATAACTATTCTTCAACCATAAAACAAACTACCATCCTCTGTTATGTTACACTCACTTTATTAAAATAATTATTATAATGATCAATTTATCAATCTCAATGATCATTAATTAATTTAAATTATTAAATTAATACTTTAACTCTTTAAATTTACATAATTAGAGATTAACGAGGATAGCGGAATTTTATTTTCCTTTTACATATATAAATTAAATAAAGAACCGTTTTCTTATAAAAGCTTAAGATGATCGTCTTAACCATCAATCTCAATTGTGAAAGCATGTGTACATCACATAAATATACAACTTGAATGGTGAAGAGATGTGTAGCTTGCAGAAATCTTTAAATATCGTTTGATATTATAATTAGAGAATCGACTGATTTGGTGTGGTTAAAGGACATGGGTCCGATGACAATCAAGAGAAGAAGGAGGACCACACATTCAATTTCAAACGCATACATTCAAAGGCGATCAACTTGTAGATAAGTTGTGAAATGCAATAAAATAGGAAAGATATGCCCTGTCGATGATTATAAGCTACATGAACTAAACTTCTATCTCTAAGGGAGACACCACTATTGACCTAGCATTTATTTTATAGACAATAGACTAGCTTACTGTAATCTTACTAAACTAGTTGTATGCTTAGTTGTTTTCTTTTATCTTCGATGTGTATTTAATGCGAGTACTAATTAACGTTTCATCTCTAACGTGTATTTAATGGTAATAGTAATAGTGATGCTTTATATGTGGGCATTCATTGCATGTTATTGCATTCAGGGCTTAAATTTGATAGCCATATGATCATATTTAGAGATTTTTGTCATAAAATACAATCAAAATTTGAAGAAGATTGTATTAGACGAAAAGAGATATTTTGGATAGATTGTCAATATATATATATATATATATATATATATATATATATATATATATATATGATTTATATATAATTTTTACTTACACTAAGGTATATCATAATATTTTAAGGGCACCTTTGAATAGATAACCGCCATTAAAAAATTCATTGGCAGGCAAGGTCAACCGTGAAATTTAAGCCTTGATTGCATTCGAATAAATGCTTGTTCATTAAGTTTAAACTTCTACTTGTACAAGTCCTTTTTTTTTCAACTGAGTTTTTTTTGCTAGCACAAATCGGCAACTTCATATGGATAAATGTTGTTTTCTATGGATACTTAGTAACTTCCTATGGTTGTTATTGTTGCTTTATTTGACTGTAAGCTAACTAAGGAATCTCTTTGATTTTTCCTTAATCCCTTATTTTCTTTCTTAGATAAGTTTCTTGTTTTATTGGATAGGCTTTCTTAAATAAGCTTTCCTCCTTAAATGAACTTTTTGTTTTATTACATAGGCCAACTCTAGTTGAACTGCATGCTTTATGTGAGAACTTGGGTTACCTCATGCTTTGCCTTGCTCTATATAAAATAATGTCTCTTTGTAGTTTTTAATTCATGCACTCACATTTGATATATAGAATACAATTTATTCTAGCATATTTTTATGTCATGCTTTCCTAATCTTTTATTGTGCAATTATGTAATTTGTAACTCTTCTAGAATGCCTAAAAATTCTCACATGGTATCAAAGCATAGGCTAGTTTATTTTATATTGTTGGGATGGAAATCATGGAGGCAGATGTGAAAATTCATTCAAGTGCATGCACTATTTCCTTTTTGCATGCATTAGGTTTGCATTTTCTTTTTGATTTATGCACATCATTTCCATTCCAGATCCTCTTTTCAATCAACTATTGCTTCATGCATACCAAAGTTGTGCCAGTTTGTGAGCTTTCGAGTGTTCCTTGGCATCGGGTCTGTTGTTGTTTTATCATGATTCCAGCCTGAGTCGTTCAGTGGCTCTCATATGGTTTCTAACAAATAGATTATCTCTCCTCCCTTATAGAATTAAGGATCTTAGTGTTGCTCCACAAGTGTGCTTCTAGTGCTTCTTTGTAGTAGATTATTTCATTATGCAAAGGGTTGTATGGCTTTGCTTGTCATCCCTTGTGTGGATGGAGATTGATTGGATTTGTAATGGACATCATAATTCTATCTTTTGGATAGGAGTTTCTCCCATTGGGTTTCTCCTTTCCTCTTTGTAATTGGGTACCTAACATGGCCTTGTAGCCGGTACCCATTAATGTTTTCATGCATCTAGGTTAGTGTCTCCTTAGTTAGACTTAAACGTGGGTGTTAGCACAAATTAACAACTTCAGATGGATAAATATTGTTTCCTGTGGATACTTAGCAACTTCCTATGGATAACTATTGTTGTTTTATTTGGTTGTCAGCTAACTAAGGAATCTCTTTGATTTTTCCTTAAATGCCTCTTATTTTCTTTCTTAGATAAGTTTCCTGCTTTATTGCATAAGCTTTCTTAAATAAGATTTCCTCCTGAAATAATTTTTTTGTTTTATTTCATAGGCTAACTCTAGTTGAACTCCATGCATTATGTGAGAAATTGGGTTACCTCATGCTTTTCCTTGCTCTATATAAAGCAATCTCTTTGTATTTTTTAATTCATGCACTCACATTTGATATATAGAATACAATTTATTCTAGCATATTTTTATGTCATGATTTTCTAATCTTTTATTGTGCAATTCTATAATTTGCAACTCTTCTAGTCTTGAAAATTCTCACAGTTTTTCCCAGTGAGAATGTACCTAGTGTTGAGAAGTGATGCATGAGATTCACACTATGAAATGCATTCATCATGCCATTTACCACCTTGCTGCATATTTATCATGCACAAATTAATTTGTTTAGACAATCGGTCTATTTATAATTTGCATTAGTCTTCAGTTTAGATAGCATTAACAATTTATTTTCATCTTTTATTTACCAGTCTTTAAGTTGGATGAATAATGCATGATAGATGCATGCTTAGACTTATTAAGTCTCCAGTCTATTCTTTTAGGTGCTTCAAACTCTATATATGCAATCTATAATAATATAGTATGAAAAATGTAATTCATCAAGGGAAGTTAAATAATTTTAGATTCATTGTGTGTTAAAACATTCATGTTTTTCTTTGTTCTATTTTTTGTATTCTCTATTCTTTATTTGTTTATGTTTCAAAATTCTACAATTGCTATGAGAGACTTATTTCATGTTTGTAGGGAGATTGTAGAAGAAATTAAATACATGGTGATGCAGGATCATCCCTGGTTGTAAAGCAATCATGTATCAACTGAAAACAATTCTTTTCTTGCATTGTATTCAATAGCAATTACAATAGTTCATTCCACATTTCACCACATCATTTTTTCTTAGCTCGTGGAGGAAGATATAGCATCTACACATTGACATCTATCACATCTCCAAATTTCACATCATTTGCATTTGTCTACCGAAAGTTATCACTCTCAAAATTTCACCGTGTTTACTATTCGGAGCATTTGAGGCTGACCTGCTGCAAATTTCTTAGTATGGACCTAATATAGATTGTGCGGCACTTAATGAGACATAATAAAAGAATTGTGGGTTCACTGGGACCTATATTGAAGATTCATAGGTTAATTCATTATATGTGGAGCTAATTCTTCATATCTTGAGGTTGTCATTCTTATCTGATTTTTTAGTGGGTTATTAACCCTTATGGATAACATGGGCGTACATTGGAGCTTGAGAAACATATTTATAACCATTGTGATTCATTATAAATTACCAGTTCTAAGTTAGATTTTTTAGATTCATTATATTTTTGCATAAACCCTCAAGGGAAATGTAATAAGTCCTATTAGCTAGTTGTGTTGTTGAAAGCCCTTGAGGCAGGCCTATTAGCCCTGGATATTCACCCATGAGGCATATGTTGTATGTAATATTGTTGATTCAATGAGATTTCATGTTTGCATATCAAATTTTTGTGTCATTTCTGTTGTGTTGACTCATTCTTGCATGGTTAAGACCATTCCTTCTGGAAACCTCTTACTGTGACTGCAGCAAGTGGTATCACAACAAGTTTAATTCTTGAAGGCATTCCTTGGTGAATGTATTGTTGAACTAAGGAAGACTACATTTGTTTTCAACTAATCACCGATTGTGAGGCTGTTGAAACCCTTCTAGCCAAATCACTGAATTGAGGTAGTTGCACCAATTCAAGGGGAGATATACCACCAAGGAGAGTGCCTGCTATGGTGAATGTTCCTAGAAGAATGGATAGTATGTTTGAGATGATGCATAGGATGCGAGTCTGATTCGATGCTATTGAAGAAGATTGGAAAGGAGCTTCTGCAAAAGCCCTAGATGAAGAAGAGATGAATTGGATCAGAGTAAAGAGATGTTGAGTGATGTAAGATTGGTAAGTGACCTAGAGTTGAAATTCAAAATTATGTAGGAAATTTAAATCCTAAAGAATTAATTGATTGGATTAATGAAATGGAATAATACTTCGAATATGAAGAAATTAAAGATCCAAAAGGAGTCATATTTGTTAAGGGTATACTAAATAATTCAATGAGATGATAATAAAGATTGAGAACAAATATTCAAGAAAAATTGAGCTTGGTAAAGATGATATCTATTGAGGAAGCATTCCAGTTGCATTATAGGTTGAAGAGAATTTGAACAAGAAATTTGAACCAAAGTAGAGGATTGCAAGAGGAAGATTTCAGAAGAATGGACCCAAGTCCAAAGAAAGAAAAAAATATGTGGAGTAGAACAAAGATTCAAACCCCTACTAGAGTGAAGAAAAGGATGCTAGATCTTACCACAGAGGAAGAGAAGATAAATATTTATACCGTAGTAACAGAGGAGGTCATAATTCTTACTGTAGTAATGGATACTAGAGAGATGAAGGAAGATCTAAGAGAAGACCATTAAAAGGAAGTTGTTTCAAGTATGGAGGTGAAGGAAATAGATCATTTTTCTGTCATCATGGAAGCACCAGAAAGAAACCTGAGCATACTAGAAGAATATATTATGTTAAGGAAGAACATCTTGAATCCCCTAATTTAGCTGCCAAACCTGAGAAAGGAGAATCATTGGTGATGAGGAGAGATTTGATGCATGAGGAAGTAACTGAGGAACCACTACAAAGGAAGAGTCTTGATGGAACCTTAATTCTCATGTCCCATCTCAAAGCCTTGTTGCATTTAGGAGGGTTTTAGGATTCATTTTCTTAAAGCACTTAAATGTTTTATTTTGTTGTTGACTCCCTATTGCCCATTGTCAGTCACTGATTAAGTTTTTGCATCTACTTTTATTATTTGGCAACCGGTTCTCTAATCATGGTCTAGGAAACTTTTTTTATAATGGTTTTTGGGGTTTTTAAGTCTTTTTCTATCTATTATATCATCCTAGGAAGTTCCCTCCATTAAAACAACTTATGAGCACGTGCCTAAAGGTTTTCACTTAAGTTCAATCAACGTTTTGTCTTTAGGACTCATCAATGATCACTTTTGAAATATATATTTTAAATCAACGATGAGCAATGAGGTGATATCTCTTTAATATCGCTCATCGCGAATTGCTCCTTGAACTTATATTTGCAAATAGAGATGAGCGAGGTTCTTAGTGTTATTAAGGGTCCACTTATCACTAATGATTTCTGACCTTTTAAATTTTAATAGCGATGAGTGATACCCTTTGGCTTTATGATCATATTTTCATCGCTTATCTTAAATATGTTATGAAGTGATTGTTTTAAATTAGTGATGAGTGAGGAGATGAGTTTTCAATTACATCGCTTCTTGTAGATTTTTCTTTGAGCACTAAGTTCTTGATTAGCGATGTGTGATATGTAATGATATTAGGATAATGTCTCATCACTAATTACTTTCAAGCCTTATATGGAGGATTAGTGAAGAGTGATAAAGGTCCTTTAAGAAGGTTTCTCCTAGTAACCTGAGTACATCTTATTTGCAATATCTTTTTGTGCCAATTGATTGTGTATGCAGGTGTACATGTCAAAATATGTTGCCTTCATCTCTTGTCGTTGATAAAATCCAAGGTGCAAAGTTGAATTAGTGAGGAGCGATGGAGATGAATTTGATAGGGAAATAGACCATAGATCTAAGGGCCTATATTTTCTCGCATAAAACACTTGCATCGCTGATAGAGCTAGATGAGGATGAAGTAAATCAATGATAGCGACAACCATTCCAGGAAGAGGCAATGTGGTGAAATCTTGAAGGTTTCATATAAAATAAAGAGGAAGGTGGTGAGATGGATTAATAAACATTGATATAATTTTAAAGCTGAAGGATCAATGATCAAGGTTTAAACCTAAATGACTAATTGTCAGTTTGCTTGCGCAAGCTTACTATCAAGTATTAATGGTGACACACTTCTCTTTCGATCGTAAAATAAAGTGGATACTTGGTTGATTTTGCATTCGAATTCATTGGATAGTAGAAATAATACTATAAGTTGAAGAAATTGCGAGGCAAGCTCTAGAAGTTATTAGTAACTAGAGTGACATTGCTTTCACCCGGGTAAGCAAAACTAATATTTCCTTCTAATTCAAGTAATAAGGTGAATGCCCTGGGAAGTTGGTAGGAAAGCTGGGGGAATTAGAATTATTCATTTCTGGGAGTTTCAAATTTGGTGATTGAGCACTATGTAAATTGTGAAGAAAGGTATCATGTTCAATAGTAGTGTTGTCCTATCATAATTGAGAAGGGTTTTATTTGGCCATAAGAAATTGTAAACCCTAGTTCCATTTGCATTACAAGCATGAGTGACCCAGAGCCTAATGAATCTAGTGTTAGACCAAAAAGGAAACCAAAATAGAAAAGGGTTAAAAGACTTAAAACTCAGGATGCTTCAACTAAAATTAAGCCTAAGCCAGTGACTGTATCTAACCCTTCGCTAAGTACTCCTACAATGTCCGCTAGGTCTAGGAGTGCAAAGAAAGAAACAAAAAAAATTATGCAAGAGTCCTTTGGAGGTATCAAAGGAGGAGGGTCACGAATTGCTAAAAGGCCCACAGGACAAGTTTCTATGACCACTAGGTTGATTAATAATGCTGGCGAAATTGGTGAAAAACTCCAACCCTAGAGTGGATGGAAATTGTTTTGGTATGCATTCAATAGGAAAAATTCTAGTAATCCTACATGTTATTTATGGGCTTTGAACCTTGGAAAGTTGGTGGTTCCAAATGTGTTTGTAGAAGTTGATTTAATGATGGACTTAGCAAGGCACTATAACCCTACTGATAGGATAATTAGAAGTGAGAATGGTGATATAATTCTGGAGGTGACAAATCATAAGATGATAGATGTATTTGGGTTAAATCCCAATTATACTTCAAAGTTCAGATGTGCTGACTTGTATGTTGATTAGGAAAAGAGAAAATTTGTGTTCAAAGAAGTACTGCTTGTGCGACACAGAAGGAGTAGGGAAATATTTATTGCTAAGGATGCTGAGCCTTTTGAGTGTGAATAATTTGAAGATTATTTAAAAAAAAACTTATTATTAATTTAGTCAAGTATTCGCTCAAGATTTTGAGGTTAGGATAGCTCTTTATTTATTGGTAATGGTGGAAGATATACAAAACTATAATCAAAACATTGGTTTTGATTATGCTATTTTTGTTGCTGAACGGATGCATGAGGATTTTATCAATTTGAAAAAGGAGGTGGTCCCTTTGTATTTCCCCCATTACTCTTTATTGATGCATATGCTCTTATGGGAAGGTGATTATGAGTGGAAAAGAAATTTAAATTTGAAAGAATTAAGGATAGTGAGAATAATGATATCCCTGTACAAATTTGGACATACATTTGGGATCAAGATTGCTCCAATTCCAACTACATCTTGTTTTCCAATGTCATAAGATATGGTATCTTAGAATCATTGGTTGTAGCACCTAGATTAATACTTTCTATAGAAATCATAAGCCTTATACACCCAAAGGATGTACCAAGCTCTAAAGCAACACATAATTGGGTTGACTGGTTTCTACATTTTGAATATACTTTGATCAAGGCTTATGGAGCTAAGGTGGTACCTCATTGATTACCCTTGTATGTCTTAGAAAAATTGGCTTTCATGGAGCTCATGTGGAAAATTGATGTCATGGATTATGAATGTTTAGAAAAGGAAAAAAGGGTACTATAATACATCCCTAATGCACTTTTTCTCAGCTCAAGATCACTGCCACTGAGGGGTATGAAAATTTTGGCATTATGGTAAATAATCTTAGAATGCCTATCAATGAGATTAGAGTTTTTGATCTAGAAAGGTTTGTGGTAGAAAAAAGAAGACAAATGGGCTTAGGCATCATACACCATGAATTATTATATAGAGACGATGTACTAAGGAATCTGACAAGTGATGAGGCTGTCATGGCTAGGAAAAAAGAATTAACAACTATGACAAACCTTGAGGAGAAGATTATGAAAAGGAATTCCTTCTACTTAAGTCCATATAATGTAATTGCAAATCCCTTGGAGAGGGCCTTTGCTATGATAAGGGATTATCAATCCCGTGAATTTAAGGTAAAGGTAAAGGATGTTGTGGGAAAAGCCCAAGTCCTCTTAGAACAACAAAAACAACAAGAAGCTACAGATATCCTAGAATACCTTGTAGATGTTCAGGAGGTCAAGGAGGAATCAATGGTAGAACATCTGCCAGGAAATGAGCTAGAGCAGAAATTTCCCCTTCCTCATATTTAAGAAACTAATAGTTTGGATGTTCCTCTTGACAAGATTGTCAAGTGGCAGTATGATAGAGAAAATGATGATGATCCTAGGATTAGGGAGTGATGAGTTTTTAGCTGATGATAAATTTGTGTAGACCAAAGAATTTTAGGAGTTTATGATTCAACAGTGAAGTAAGGAAATAAAAGAGAGACTTAAGTCAGCCCGCGTTAATGTTGAACCTTCTCATTAGGAGGAAGATGAGAAAGCAGAGGAAGAGAAAATCAAGGTTGAAATTACAGCTATTACTCCCACTAAGGCTCAAAGGATTGTCAAAAATAGTGGAATCATGTTGTTACCGGGATGTACTACCACTACCATAGCATATGATACAGTTAGGAGAGATCCTCAAGCTTTGATATCTGAAGATAAATTTGTGGACAAAGTATTTGGTTCTGAATAAAGTCCAAAGTTGTGTACTCTTGTAATTTGGTCTATGGCACCTAATACTAGTAAACATGAGGTTGCTAGGCATATTGAATAAGTTATTGGCTCACTAGTGGTTAAGAGAGCTATTGACATAACTCTTATCTAGGCAGCTGAGTTAATTGCACATGATGTAATGCTTAGTGTGGATATTGTACATATTTCTCATAAGAAATATGAATCCTTGGGTAAAGAATATAATAAGGCCTTGAATGAGTTGAATCAAGTGAGAGCCACTGTTCAGGTTACTTAGAAGGAGATAGCTCAACCATTTTATTCTTCTTCTTCATTTGATATGTCTACACAAGATAGGGAGACTTTGGCCCTAAGAATTGATGATTTGAAAGAAAAGTTGACTGCTAAGAAGGAAAATGTCAAGTAGGCCAAACTGGAAACAGTTAAGGTGACCAATGAATTTTTTGAGGATGTGCTGAAGTATAGGGTGACTAATTTGGTCCACAGGGCTAATGATGTATGGGCCACATATAAGAATATTCATGAGGCAAATACAAAGTATTTGCAAGTACAAGAGGCCTTCAGGAATGAATGGAATAATTGGATTGCTAGGGTAAAGCTTTGAAAGAAATGCTACCAAAAATGAATGAGGACCCCGAGGCACCCACAAATATTCTTGAAATCTTGAAAACTATTGACTCAATAAATGAGGTAACTACTTTCCATGGAAAGTTAGGTATATAGCTCCAAAGTATGTTGAAAATATTCAAGGAGATGGAGGAACGTGGTATGCCTCAAATATTGAACTCAAAAGGTGAAATGCATCCATTTGACACTTGAAAGAAAAAATTGGGAGAAATACTTAGAGCGGCTATGATGACTTTGTGTGTTACTGATTACATCTTTCTCAATTCAAATATCGACACAATGGTAGAAATTGAATAAAAAATAGATATGTTTGTTAAGGAGGCCAAGATTTTAATTGATGCAAGGTACTCTTAGTATATTACTAAGGTACAGGATTTGTTGAATATTAAATGGCTCACTTAGGAGGAATACAATACTTGGTTGGAGAAATACACAAAATGAATCTATGTAAGGATCAGTGAATGAGGATAATAATGGACAAGAGAAGAATAATACATAGCCCGAATATAGTACATATTAGGCTTTTGGTATAACATGGTAGAATATTATTCTCTCCTTAAATTCAAGTTAATAACACATGGTGCTAATGTGGATTAACAAATTTTAACCTTTTATGCTTTGCTTGCCTTGCTTCGTAAGTTTTTTTGTTTTGATTCTCCCATGGTTGGCATTTTGAACACATGGGAATATCTTGAAATTTTTGTAACAAACTAATGATTTTTTTTTTGAAGTTATTTTCCACAAAGAGTCGAGGTTAATTCTGCCTCATGTTTATTTACTCCACTTGAAGACTCAAGTGTAACTGAAAGAGGAATATTGTTGCAAGCATTCCAATTGGATCATGACATGTGTGCTATCTGGTCTGAGGCTTGTTTGCTCCTTCATCTCTATAAGAAGGAATTAAGGACCAGTAGCACAAGAGTTGAATTTTTTTAAGTTAATATTGCTAGTTTGTCAAGATAATACAAAGCAAGTTTTAGAGTCTTTGTCTTAAGTTTCTTTTGAAGTTCATACTTATGCATGTAAGACTGATAATGATATAGCATTTATAATACATAGTAATATCAGTTTCATTGTTATTGTCTCTCCTTGTATGTGTATTATGAGTTATGATTGAAAGTAATCAAGGATTTCTTTCATTTGTCTATATCATTACCTGATGGATGTTTAGTTTCATGCTTGCTTATTGATTCAATGAAATGATGTAAGTGCTTGTATGAGATTAATGACTTGTAAAAACTATGTGCTAGGATATTTGTAAGAAGAAATAATCATGAATGTCACAAAGGAATGTTGTAATGCAAGATTTCTGGAGGTTATGGAGTGGAGTAAAGCAAGAAGTTGGGTACCGCGAGAGGGAGGTTTCATTAAAAAAATCTACTTAGAAATCGTTAGTTATTAAAAAAATCGCGTATGCATTTAGGATCGAATGCAGATCCTAAAAAATGCATATGCACTATCAAACCGTGCATATATATAATGCAAACCGTTTTATAACACATAAAAGTTCATTATTTAAAAAAATACTTTTTAGAAGCTGGCGTCATGTTTTAAGAGCCATTATGCATTTGAACTCAAAATGCGTACGCGTTTTAGAACGCATACGTATTTCTAAAAAGTATTTATTTTTTTAAATAATCAAGAAAGTAAGGAACACATATGCATTTTGTAACGCATACACATTTTGTAAAAAAGTGTGCATTTTTTAAATTCAAAATTCCCAACCCACATGCTGCCTCGGTTTTAGGCTCGAAAAAGGCTTGGCAATCCGAGCCTTAGCCTTTGACCTGCAACTAAAAAACTAAGGAAAATTGAAGAAGAATGTCCAACTTTGACAACATAGATGATGGACTTTTTTTCTGAATGAGTCTATAAAATTAAAACCCATTAGAGAACACAATGTCTACTTTATAAATATATAATTTTTGTTAAAATTGGATTATGTTTGCTATTTTTTAATCAATTTCTAAGCAAACTAGTCCTTAAACTTGAAATATTAGGTTTTTTTGGTTTTTTAATAACTTTTTATTGGTTAATTTTATTGTAAAAAAAATTATATGGGACCAAACTTCAGACAATTCTCTACATAATGAAAAAAAAGAGAGTCAAAAAATGTTTTGTTTAGGTCCAATTATGTTGTTCGTACACGTTGATTTGAAAAAACATCAATAATTAAGGCCAATAAAAATTTAATAAAAAAAAAAATATTCAACCAAAAATTACAAAAAAAAATCCAAACCAAACTTCATATTGTTAGCTCTCTTTTCCTAAAAGGAATTAGAAAAATAATTTTATTTGGGTCAAAAAGTGTTGTCCGTACACCTGCTTGGTATGGTAAAAAAAAGGGACTTTTAAAAAGTGGTTTTTATAGATCCTTATCAAAATGTAATTTCTATAAATTGGGTATTTTAATAATTTACATATTTGGAAACTAGATTCAAAATTATAAATTTCATATTACTGAATTTTTTTAAGATTCATTGTGGAAGTGCCTCAATTTTTCAGTCCAAGTGTGACAAATTCTGAAAAACAGCAAAAACATTTCCACTTTTTGAGCTTTTTGTGTACCCAACTTCTTGCATCGTAAGTGCTATCATTTAATTTTTTATCAAGTTATATAGAATGGTATTGACTCCCTGCTTGGGATAAAGACACTAGTTTATGCAGAGTATTTGTGTTACAATTTTAGTATTGATTCATTAACTACTCAATATTTAAATCATAGAATCTCAAGGGGATACTATTGTTGTTGTTTTTGTTCAAAGTCTTCTCTGTCATACTCAATATATGTAACATCTATACATAAGTTGCCAACTTATTTGATGCATATTATTGAATGGTTTTATGAGAGATATATGTTATTTACAATGTATTTGAGTGTAATTGTGCAAAGTTTTGTGAGTATACATTGTGGGATCAACCTCCCGAGTTTCATAGAGCCAAAAGAGTAGGAATAGACATTTAGCAACCTCTATCTATTCATTGGCCAATCCCTTTGGAAGTACTAATAATTGGAAATGGAAAAATCAATAGGTATTTCTAGAGATTAGTTTGGTTCTTAAAAAATAACCAACAAGTCTATTCAAAACTAGATGTAAGTCTAGAGGAAAGGTATGTAAAGTTATCATTGATAGTGGTAGCACTAATAATCTAGTTTTAGAAGAGTTGATAACCAAGTTGAATTTGAAGAGATTGAAACATCCAAACCCTTATAGGATAGCATGGATTCAAGATGAGCATAAGATATTAGTGAATGAACAATGTTTGGTGAAATTTCATATTAGACCATATAGAGATGAAGTATTATGTGATATTATTCCTATGGATGCATGTCATTTACTATTAGGAAGACCATTGCAATATGATAAGAAAGTAATTCATGAAAGAAGAAGAAATATTGTGACATAAAATGGAAAAAAAATCAAGTTGATACCTTTGGAGGAAGAGGAGAAGACTAATTTTTTTTGCACTACCAGACTATGTTTGGAAGTTTTCTTGATGGATTGAGGTAGGATAGCTTATGTTATGCATTGATTTTGAGGACAAGGGGTAAGCCAAAGGCAGAAAAATCTAACATAGAGTGAGGAGGTAGCTGAATTGTTAACAAATTATGAAGATATCATGTCAAAAAATGTACCAAAGGGACTCCCTCCTATTCAGAGTATCATTCATCATATAGATCTTATACCAGGAGCAAGTTTTCCAAACAAAGCAACACATAAAATAACATCGATAGAGAATGCAGAGTTGAATTGGAAGATACAAGAGTTGTTGAGGAAATGATTGATCAGAGAAAGTTTGAGCCCATGTGTGGTACCTATTGTACTTGCACCAAAGAAAGATGGAGAGTGGAGAATTTGTATAGATTCAAGAGAAATCAATAAGATCACTATCAAGTATAGATTCCCATTACCAAGGATGGATGACATTATGGATTGTTTAAGTCGAGCAAAGTATTTTACAAAGATTGATCTCATGAACTTAGGTATCATCAAATACGGATCAAATAAGGAGATGAATGGAAGACTACATTTAAGACTAATGAAGGATTGTATGAGTGGTTAGTGATGCCCTTGGGATTGACCAATGCACTGGGAACTTTCATGAGATTGATGAATGAGGTATTAAAGAAATGCTTGTATAAGTTTTTCATTGTTTACTTGGATGATATTTTGATTTTCAATAAGACCAAAGAAGAACATTTGTGGCACATCCAACAAGTATAACAAAGGTTGAGAGAAGAGAAATTGTTGATTAATGTCAATAAGTGTAGTTGCATAAAGAAAAATTTGGTATATTTGGGATTTGTTATTTTTACTAAAGGATTGAAGATGGATCTAGAGAAAGTAAAGAAATTTTAGATTGGCCTACATCAGTGAAAATTGAAGAGGTGAGATCATTTCATGGATTAGCTAGTTTCTATCAAAAGCTTATCAAAAATTTCAGTAGTATTTGTAGCCCCATGATAGAGATAATGAGAGGAGATAAGAAGGATTTTAAGTGGACATCTAGAGCACAAAAGAGCTTTGAATTGTTGAAGCAAAAGGTGATAGAGCAACCAATATTAGCATTACTTGATTTTGACAAGGTATTTCAAGTTGATTGTGATGAAAGTGGAAATGCAATTTGAGCATTGTTGAGTCAAGAAGGAAGACCTATAGCCTATTTTAGGGAGAATTTGAAAATTCTAGAAGAAGATACTTTCTTTATGATAAATAATTTTATGCCATAATTCAAGCCTTGAAGAAGTGGAGACATTATTTGTTTCCTAAGGAGTTTGTGTTGTATACATACCATCAAGCTTTGTAGTATCTGAATAGTCAAGGAAAATTGAATAAGAGACATATGAGATGGGTTGAATTCTTGTAGAGTTATGCATTTGTGTTGAACCATAAGAGTGGCAAGTGAAACAAATTTACAAATGCATTAAGCAAAAGGAGGAATTTGTTGATAGAGATGAGAGTACAAGTATTGGGATTTGAAGAGTTGAAACATATGTATAAAGATGATGTAGATTTTGGTGAAGCATGGAGATCATGGAAGGAACTAGTAGTGACAGACTAGAGCCAATGGTTGGATTATTTCATTCAAGAAGGTATATTATTCAAATGAAATTAGATGTGTATACCGAGGAGTTCAATGAGGGAGAGTTTGATCAAGGAAAAACATAGTGGAGGTTTAGCAAGACATTTTGGAGTGGATAAGATAGCAGCTTTGGTAAGCGAACATTATTTTTGGGTACATACATATAAGGATGTAAGGAAGTATGTACAAAGTTGCAGAATTTGTCAAGTTGCAAAAGGAAGTAGTAAAAATACTGGATTGTATAAGCCTTTTATAGTACCAGAGAGACCTTGGTAAGATTAGAGCATGGATTTCATTTTTGGATTACCTAGAACACAGAGGTTGTGATTCTATTATGGTAGTAGTGGACAAATTTTCTAAAATGGTACATTTCAGTCCTTATATAGTAAGAAGAATAATGATGTAAGGCCACCTAATCATTTCCCTTTGATATATCTTGGGATCTCCTTATAGTTTTTGGTGTGAGGTGATTGTTCTCTTTAAAACATAAATAACCTGCATGTAGATTTATGTGGTAGTAATGTAACTAATATTCTTAGAATTACTATTTCCATTGTAATAATGAGTTTAGTTTTCAGATGGTTACTTCCTAATTGTGAATAGTAATAGGGGCATAAGATGTTGCAAATTGATAACATATGCTTGAATTGAGATTGGGTCTAACGAGACATTTTGTTATTTTGATATTATGTTGAGAATAAGGATATAAAAATAAATAAATAAAGAGAATATATATAAAAATCTTGAGGTAGTAACTATATTTGATTTCTCTCAATGTAACTAGTTGGAAAAAAAAAGATGATAAAATTCTCATATAATTATTACATTTACATATTGTCTTTAATTATTTAAATAATCTTGTTTTTAAATATAAAAATAAAAATTATATGAAAAACAATAATTATTTATGAATATATCATTTATTTAATTATTTTTAAAATAAGAAAATCCCATTAAAAATTTACTTACCCATTCCCTATTCCAAAGGGTTAGTAGTTCTTTTGCTTACTTTCTAAAATTATGACTAAAAGAATATTTAAGGATTTATATTTAGGAAAGGGCTTTATAAAGAAAGTATACGTGGAACCCTAAAAGAAGACTCCCAAAACATTAACTTTATTTTACTTGAAACTTTTTTAAATGAATTTTGGTTTTTAGATGATGAGAGGCACTTTTATCTTTTTTGAAGTTTTAAAAGGGAACATGATAAAAAGTTCCTAAATCTATGCAATAAATGATGGGCATGCTAAATTTAAATCAAGGACATGCGTCAAATTTAGGTACCATCGAATATTATTGGAATGGACGGATTATCTTCCCACTATATTTTAGTATGAAAATTGCTTTGTTTAATTAGGGATAAAACTCTTTCCAATTGGGAGGTGTAGGCGGGAAAAGCAGCCTTGGTATGATTTACATAAGAACATTGAATTTCATTTCACAAAGGAAAAAAAAAGGAGAACAAGGTGGTGATACGCAAGAATATAAGATATGTGTGAATGATCTTATCTGCTGTTTGGAGTTTTTTTCTTTTTTAGTTTTGCTTTAAAAGAATTTTTATTTAATGTGCTTTCAGGAGGCTTTTTCCTAGCTTGTGTTGACAAGTCTGATCGATGTCCTCAAAATATCTTTAAATTTTTGGGAGAGGCATGGGTGCAATAAAACACAAGTCACTATTTTGATAGGATGGACAAAGCATAAAACACACAGAATATGCACAGAGGCAACGAATCATCAGCAAGCCAAAATAGATAGAAAACTAACTTTGCATATATTCCATATTTGCTTCATAATATAAAAACTTAGAGGACATGCTCTGTTTACACTACAAAACTAAATTTAAACTAACTTGGACAGATGTCCAATACAAAAGGTGCTACACTCACATCAAAATATGCAAGCTGCTACAATCCTGTAGCTTCGACTAACAATGTGTTGCATCTACTAAAACATTCCTTTTGTGTTGTCTTGTTCCAAGCTCATGAGAATCAATGCTTAGTTTCAAATTTCAAATTTACCTAATTTCATTAATTGTTGCAGGTATGATGTGGCTGTTGCAATCCCAAAAATAAGCACTCCTTTTCAAATTCAAAAATATCTACCTAAATTTAATGTTGATGATATATGTTGGGGCAAGTTGATGATCTTCAAACTGACGTGGGACTGACTAGGACAAATTTGCTAATTGCAGAATATTATATTCCAACACTCCCCCTCAATCTGCAAGTCAGCTATTAATCTGTTGATTACTTCTAGAGCTGATCTCTGAAGCTATCCAAAATGCCAAGCCTATCTCTTAGGCGTTGAAAACTATCCTTTGGTAATGCCTTGGTGAAGATATCGATGAGCTGCTACTCGGATTTGCAATACAGCAATTCAATCTCACCTTGTTCCACCAACTCCCTTATGAAGTGATAACAAATCTTAATGTGTTTTCTTCGTCTATGGAAGACCAAATTCTTTGTCAGAGCTATGAAGGACACATTGTCACAATGAATGATTGTTCTGTCAACTTGTTGCTGTAAATCTACAAGGATCCTCCTCAACCAAATAGCCTGACAAGCTGATGCATTTTCCGCTATGTATTATGCTTCTGCTGTGCTGAGAGAGACAATCAACTGTTTCTTTGATTCCAATGAGATTGCACCTGATCCCATGTTGAAGAAATAGCCAGATGTGCTCTTCCTATCATCCCCACTTCATGCCTAATCACTGTCTGTGAAACCATTCAACTTCAACTCATTAGGTGCTGCATACATGATGCCATATCCTATTGTTCCATTGACACACCTCAAGATCCTCTTTCTTGCTTGCCAATGTGATTCCTTAGGTTCCTCCATGGACCTAGATATCAAGCTTATTGCATACATTAAATCAGGCCTAGTTGATGTCAAGTACATCAAACTTCCGACCATGCTTTTGTAGAGGGTTGGGTTCACTTCCTTACTGCTGTCATTCTTGCACATTTTCAGACCTATTGTTGTTGGTGTAGCTATAGGTTTGTTGTTCTACATTTTGAGCCTTCTTAAAATCTGTTTGGCATAGTTAGCTTGTGAAATAAAAATGCCATGCATTGTTCGCTGAACTTCTATCCCAAGAAAATACTTCAATAAACCTAAATCCGTCATCTCAAATTCATTTTTCATCACCTCTTTAAAATCTGCAATTTTACTATCACTGTTACCAGTAAAAATCAGATCAAAAACAATAATTAAAATATCACCTTCAGCTGATTTGATGAAGAGTGTGGGCTCACTACTGCTCTTGCTAAATCCATTTCTCAACAATTAAGCATCTATTCTATTGTACCATGCTCAAGGTGCTTGTTTCAGCCCATAAAGAGCTTTCTGTAGCCTATACACTTTGTCCTCTTGCCCTAGGACTTCGTAGCCAGGTGGCTACTCCACATACACTTCCTCCTTTAGCACTCTATTCAAGAAGGTTGATTTTACATCCATCTGCAACACTTTCCACTAATGTTGTGCTGCAACTTCTATCACTATCTGTACTATTTCCAGCCTTGCAATTGGTGCATATGTCTCATCATAATCAATACCGGGCTAAGTACTGTTTGTACCCTTTCACAACTAGCCTTGCCTTGTGTCTTTCAATTTTCCCTTATGCAGTACACTTGGTCTTATAGACCCACTTCACTCCAATCACTTGCTTACCCTTGGGTAAATCGGTCAACTCTCATGTTTGATTCCTTTCTGTAGCCTCCAACTCTTATCCATGGCCTTACACCACTTCTCATTTTTAACCACTTCCTTAAAGTGTGTTGGATCACTATAGGAGAAGAGAGAAAAATCTAAATTTTCATCAAAATCAGCATGTTGTGTGTTGTCATAGATCTCCCTCACACTCTTTATTTTTCTTGGCATCAATGATGAGAGTGTGGGATCCAAATTTTCTTTTGAGCTATTGCTACTATGACCTCTGGAGCTACTATACTGCTAACTATCGAAGCTACTGCTCTACTAAATTCTGGAGTTGCTTTTTTGCTGTCTCTGTTCAATGTTGACAAACTGTTGTCTCTGCTGAACACTTGCAGAATTACTATTCTGCTACAGATCACCAGAGCTGTTATTTTACAATGCTCTACGATGGTTTCTTACTGAGCTATTTCTCTCTTGAGCTCCCCCTATGTTGCTATCATCTGCAACTTCTTCATCATCAAGGGGTATTGTAACATAAATACCCATGGTGTCATCCACCGTTCCATCCTATCCCTCATTTTCAATAAATATAACATCTCTGCTGATTACTACTTTCGTGGTGATGAGATTGCACAATTTGTAGGCTTTTGACTCCTCACTATAGCCTATGAAGATTCTCTTTTTTCCTTTATCATCAAATTTATGCCTCTTCTCTTTTGGCATGAGTGTGTATGCCACACACCCAAATATCCTTAAGTGCTGAACACTCCATTTGCTGTTTGTCCATGCCTCTTGTGGAATCCTATCATGGACAAGTTTTGTGGGGCATCTATTTAGTATATAGATTGTTGTTGCTACAACTTATCCCCAAAATATGTGTGACAACCTTTTTTCCTTCAACATACTTTCCACCATGTCTTGAATGGTCCTATTCTTCCTTTCTGCCACTCCATTTTCTTATGGGGTATACCTTGTTGTAAATTTTTTATGAATTCCCTCATTCCTAAAAAAATTTAGAAATTCATTGGAGATGTATTCTCCCCCTCTATCTGTTCTAATGGCTTTGATATAGTGACCACTCTCCTTCTCAACTACTACCTTAAACCATTTAAACTTCTCAAAGGCTTTTGATTTATTTTTCAAGAAATAGACCCATATTTTTCTACTATAGTCATCTATGAAAGTCATGAAATATGTATTTCCAGCTAAAGTGGGGGTTTTCATGGTTCCACATAAATTTGAGTGCACTAACTCAAGTGGTACTTTTTCTCTCCTAGAATACCCAGATTGAAATGGCTGCCTATGTTGTTTTCCTAAAATGCAAGCCTGACACTTGCCATCGAGTTCTACAATGGACGGTAAACCCCTAACCATTCCTTTCCTAGATAATAAACTCAAACTTGAAAAGCTTAAGTGCCCATACCTTAAATGCCATAGTTTGGATGGGTCTTTGATGACTGTCTTGAAAGCAAACTGTTGTTCGACTGCTAACTGCTGTGCAACTCTTGTGAGTGCTAGTGAACAATGCTGTTGCTGACAGTCTGTTGTTCCTATCACATACACTATTTGCATCCTGAGAGGAAACATTATGTTTCTCTTCATTTTCACTGCAACCATCACTCTCTTGCTACCTCCTCTATCAAATATTTTGCATTCTCCATTCTCCATCAATATTTTGTAACTATTTTGGACCATTTGTCCAATGCTCAATAAGTTATGTTTTATGTCGAGTGCATAATAGACATCCTAGATTTGCTGCTTCTCACCATTCTTCGTTTGGATGCTGACTACACCTCTTCCAATGATGGGAACCTTCTCATCATTTCCCATTTTTATTTATGTTTTTATACTACTATCTATGGAGGAAAAGAAGTTCTTGTTACCACTCACATGGTTGCTACATCGACTATCCAAGTACCATACTTCATCATTGTTGTGTTCAACAAGGTTGCAAACAATGAAAACATTTGATTGTCATTTTGAACTTTGTTCTCATTTGCTACATTAGCATTTTGGCCTCCATGGTCACATTGCTTCTTTCTACACTCACTAGCATAATGGACATATTTGTGATAGTAATAACACTACACATTACTTTTGTCAGACCTCTTATTCAAGCTGTTGTTCTGCTTCTGGTACTGGTTTGCTGACTATGAGTTGTTTGGCTCCACTATGCTATCAGAACGTCCTCTTTCAAAATTGCTTCTTCCTCTACCTCTGTTGTTTCTTCCTCTTCCCCAACCTCTTGCATTGATCTAAGCTTTGAATGCTTGCTCTAAGGAAGGATCAGGTCTATTCAACCGCTGCTCATGGGTTTGTAGTGAACCCATCAACTCATCTATAGTCATTTGAGACAAGTCTTTTGCCTCTTTAATGGCAACAACTACATAGTCAAACTTAGTAGGTAGACTTCTTAGGATTTTCTCAACAATCCTTTACTCTTCCATTGTTTCTCCATTGACTCTCAGTTGATTTACCAAGGTGGAGACTTTAGTGTGGAAATCTGAAATAGATTCAGTATCCTTCATTTGTAGAGCCTCAAAATTTCTTCTCAAGAGCTGCAACTTAGCTAACCTCACTTTATCAGTCCCTTTATAACTATTTTGCAGTATATCCCAAGCTTGTTTTGCATAGTTTGATGCTGCAATATGTAGGAAAATAGCCTCACTCAAGGCTGCCTCAATCAAGCTGAGGGCTTTTGCATCCTTCATTCAGGTCTCATTCAATTGATTCTTTTGTGCATTTGAAAGGGCTACAAATGCATTTGGGTCCATGATATCATTGAACCCATTTGTGACTAACTCACATAGGCCATTTGTAACTAAGATGGTTTTCATCTTGTTAGCCTATATATCATAATTCTTCCCATCAAAATTTGGTGGCTGCTGCTAACCTTTGTTGTCACCTCCTACCATATTTCTCATATTTGAGAAGACTAAACAATGCCTAGATAACCTAGGGCTTTACCAAAGACACCCACAAGAAATTTACTGCCCAAAAAAATAGGGCTCTGATACCACTTTTTGGGAGAGGCAGAGGTGCAATAAAACAAAAATTCATTGCTATGACAGGATGGATAGAGCATAAAACACATAGAATACAAACAAAGGTAGTGAATCATTAGCAAGCCAAAACAGACAGAAAACTAACTTTGCATATATTCCATATTTTCTTCATAATACTAAAAATCAGAGGACATGCTCTATTTACACTGCAAAAATAAACTTAAAATAGCTTGGAAAAATGTCCAATACAAAAGATGCTACACTCACACCGAAATATGTAAGCTGCTACAATCCTATAGCTACGGCTGACAATGTGTTGCATTTGCTAAAACATTCCCTATGTTGATGTTGTTACTGATTCTGTGCTGAACATTCTCCACTTCGTTTGCTACTACAGGGTCTTCACTTCAATACAAAAAACCTTGAATTCTTACTTACTTTCAACGGTTGCAAAAACATTCATTTTGTCTTGTAGATTGTTTCAAGCTCATGAGAATGAGTGCTTAGTTTCAAATTTTAAATTTACCTAATTTCATTAATTGTTGCAGGTATGTTGTGGCTGTTGCAACCCCAAAACTAAGCACTCCTTTTCAAATTTGAAAATACCTACCAAAATTTAATGCTGATGGTGTTCAAACTAACATGGGGCTGACTGGGACAAATTTGCTGACTGTAGAATATTATATTCCAACATAAATAGAGATTCTGGTAGGATATTTTGGGGAGGAAGGGGAATGGGAGATGGAAATCAATAGTCATGGTCACCGATCGGGTAATGTTTGTGGTTTCACTTGATGTAAACCAAGTTGCCAAAGTTGTTCGCACAACAAGACCATTCTAGAGGGGACTGTGTAAGAGGGGAAACTTGGGTAATGATAGAGGTAGAAAATAGAAGAGTTTCAAAGATATGGTATAGAAGTTTATGCATTGCATTCCATGAGGTGATATCTATTCAAAATAATCAGCAAAATAATTCAACATCTAGATTTGATCCAAAGAACATGACAGGTATGGCAATGAAATTATTACTCCTGTAATTTTCTTTGTAAAAGTAGAAATGAACGCGAATTTCCTTAAGCGAATGTTTTTGCGTGGATTAAATTCCTTAAGGGTTTTTTCTAAAGGATAATTGGCATGCTTCATTTTATAGTAGAAGAATTCCTTACCTTATAGACTGGAAAAAAATTTAGTTCATGATTAAAAATTTCTTTCACTAGGCTGCAATATCTTGTCTCGAGCTCAAGAATCTGGTAGCTCAAAAAAAACCCCAATATTTCGAAGGTCTACTGAATGTTCATTAGTTTGAGGAAAAATAAAATAAGAACCTGTAGGTTGCTTCATTTCATTCTTTTATGTGATTATTTGATTGCTACGTAAATCTGGCAAGGCCTTCAAACTATTTTGAGTCACTGTACTAAGGAGATTGTAAATAAGGTTTCATGTTCACTATTGTGCCTCAGTTTCTCTTAAGCGAGAATTTGTTGCCCTAACTAACCAAACCAAAAATTTGCAAAAAAATCAAGATGAACGTATCTAAGTCAATAGTTTTAAAATTTTGGCTAACTGGGGCATCTAAAAGGTGAGTACGCTATATTTGTTCTTTGGAATGATGATTATTAGATCCTATCTTATACTGTATGCATACATGTAATTTGCATTAGTTGTTTCTACTTTTTGAGTAATTGAGATTTTATTTTATTTTCTTTATAATTATGCAACAAATGTGTTTAAAGATTTTTAGTAGAGTAAATTTGTTAATCATAGTGAAAGCTTATATAATTCAAACCATTAGATATTTCCATGAGTTTGAAGTAAACATGCATTGTGTCATAATAATTTATGGTAATATTAGTTTCGGGTAGCAAATAGTTGGTCTATTAAGTGAATATTTTTTTGATAGAATTGTCATATTGTTATTATAATAGAAAATCTTGTTTATCCTTGCTAATTAATGAGAACTAGCAAGATTAGTCTAATTTTTGTAGTTGAATCTTTATGTCTATAGGGAATATTTTATGTCTCTAATATTCTTTTGAGTTTTTATACCGATCTCTTTAAAATCATAAAATTATGTAGTTATCTTACAATAATATTTTGAAATATTTAATTTAGAGATATGACTAAGGATGGATAAGGAAAATTGAAATAAGGATTAAGTGGTAATAGTTTAGGACCTGATTTAATTGACATTGATATCTTAATCTATTTTAAAACCGATTTATCTTATCCAAAGGTTTTACATTGATAAAAGATTAAGAATGTCATATCTTATACTTTAGTGTTGGGAATATTGTTTTCATGTCTTGTATATATGATTTTTTCATGGAAATGTCGAACTAGATATCTATTTTAATGGAGTTAATTTGTCCAATGTAATAATGATAACCCTATAGTGGTGTGTGAGTGATGATATTTTGTGTGAACTCATTGGGTTGTATCTTCTATTAAGGATATATGTATTTTGTATTTATATGGATTGATACTAGATTTTATTTGAGTATTCGTCTATATCATCCTTTGTTTATGAAATTAATGGGAGGTCCTATGGGTGTACCGATGATAAAAAATTTGTTTACCCTTATTATAGTATCTTGTGATTTGGGCTTGATGATATACATTACTATTGACCAGACTAGTGTTGGTTCAAGTCCCTTGTTGACTACTCTATGAAATTACTAAACTATTACAAGATCAATGGTGAACCTAAGTGTTTACTATCATTAATGACCAACTTGGGTTATGTGAAATTTCATTGTGTCGAACTACAATACCTATACATTGCACGTACCTAGGCAAGGCCATCATAGATGAGCCCTCGAGGAATTAGGTCTGGCGCTTAGGTTCCCCCGTTCTTGCTTGAAAGCATACATTTTGTGAGTTGGTCTTGTGTTGTGATTGAAAATTTGAAGTTTGTGTTACGTAATTTAGATGAGTTTGTGGTTGAAATTTTTGGGCATTACAAATGATGTTGTGCATGTTGCTGACTTATTTTTCAAGGAGACTGTGAGATTTCATGGATTACCCAAGAGTATTGTTTCAAACTGAGACACCATTTTAATTCATTAGATACTTCTAGATGACATTGTGGAAAAAGTATGAAGATAGATTTGAAGTTTAGTTCATCATATCACCCATAGATGGATGGAAAAATAGAGGTAGTGAACAGAAGTTTGGGTAATTTGTTGAGATGTCTAGTCAAAGATAAGGTCGAAAGTTGGGATATAGTTTTACCATAGGTAGAGTTTGCATATAATAATTCAGTGAACCAAAGTACAGGGAAGACACCATTTCAGATTGTTATCAAAGTAATTCTAGAGGAGTTGCAGAGTTAAGAGACATCAGTATGGAGAAAAAAAGGAGTGTGGAAGTAGAGGAGTTTGCAAATTTCATGGAGACATTACATAATCAGGTCTGAAAGCATTTGGAAGAAATTAATGATAAGTATAAGGAGAAGGTAGATGAACACTAGAGACACAAGGTATTTGTTGTTGGAGAGGAAGTGATGGTATATTTGAGGAAGGAGAGATTTCCAATTGGTACATACAATAAGTTGAATATGAGGAAGTTTGAACCATGTAAGATGCTTAGAAATTTTGATTTTGGAAATGCATATGAAGTGGATTTACTAGAGACATTGGGTATATCACCTATTTTCAATATTGTCAACATTATGAATCTCATGAAGGATAGTCAAGTAGTAGTAATGAGGAAGTAGATTTGAAGGAGTAGTTACCACATTAGGAACTTGAGGAGATTGAGCAGATTTTGGATACCAGAACCAGAAGAAGCACTAGGAACAAGCAGTAAAAAGAATATCTTGTG